>CACM01002246.1:0-14896 GCA_000208805.1 Erysiphe pisi
TTTTTGAGTATAGCAGTTAATGTTACAAGACGCTGTTTTGCAGGCACAACAGCATATGCCTGCTTGAGTTGTGCTGGGGCCAGGAATTTCTTTTCAGACCCCTCAATACCATCTCCTGTGTCTGTTAGTTTATTATTCTCTGTTGAGTCAGCTGCTATATATACAGCATCCTTTAAGCTAATTTCTCCCAATCTTTGTACGTTCATTACCATAGTTGCTGAGCAAAGAACATTGACTCGTCGTTTTGGCAAAGATTGACTATTTAAGTTATTGGTAACCTGATTTACTGGGCCTTTCTTACTAAGCTTCTCGACAATTTGTTTGACCTCTTCCTCAAATCCTAACTCCATTAATCGATCTCCTTCGTCTAAAACAAACCATCTGACTGTATCTACTTTTAATACTTCAGTGCTGCCCAAATGATCTAATAGACGTCCAGGTGTTGCAATTAAGATATTAACTCCTTTCCGTATTCGAGCTTTTTCTGATTGTTTACTCTCCCCACCAATAACTGTAGATCCTACAATCCACGGAGCACATCTTAAAAGTTTTTCTAAGACTGTTGCTATTTGTTTGCAAAGTTCTCGCGTAGGAGCAAGAATAATGGCGAATAAACCTGAATCTCTATGCACTTGAATACCGTGTGTACTTATATTCATTATTCTTTGCACAATTGGAAGTAGATATGCCATGGTTTTCCCAGAGCCAGTTTCTGCCTGTATAAATACATCTTCCTCATCATTTACGATTTGAGGTATGGCTGCTTTTTGAATAGCCGTTGGTGCTTTCAGACTAAGCTTTTGAGATAAATGAGTAGCAAGTCTTGTAGAGAGCCCCAAGTTTGTAAAATTCTCTAACTCTGAAGGGAGTGGAGCATTTGAGGGCTCAACATGATTTTCTATTTGTTCTTGCCCTCCACACTTTGTTTTCGCCGTTGGATTAAAAGAAAATAATGACGAAATTATCTGTCCATCTTTTTTGGATTTTGATGTATCTTGACTCAAATTGGTTTTCTTCTTAGAATGGTTTCTTTGATCACTCAAGAATGCATCATCAAAGATCACTTTTTTCGCTACAGGAAATGTGGCAATATTTTTAGATGTTGAATTTTCTATAAATCATTAGTTTTGAATCAGATTTATCAATATGATTTACTTTACCCGAGCCATTGATGCTAATACTACCAGGAGGTAACTTCCCCGAAATGAATCTAGCCTTCGTTTTTTCCTGATCTAGCGCACTATCATTCGATTTAGCAGTGACATGTTCCGGAGGTTTACTGCCGATTTAATAGGCTAGCTTACTTTGTTTCTATTTTCTTCTTTTCGTTCTGTAGTTCTGAAAGTTTCCGTATGCCAGAAACAATGTGATTTGGATTAGCAGGACCTTGATCTGAGAGTCGTCGTTTTTTTGAACTTGGATTTGCTCCGCCTATAAAATCTTCTGTCTCTTCCGCGTAATTTTGACTAAAAATCTTTCTTTGAGATGCCTGTGATGTTCCTTGGGCTGCTCGTTTTGCAGCGCATTTTTTGGCAATTAATCGGTCTCTCCATTTACCACCCTGATAAATCTTTTTGGAAATTATCGGAGAATCACTAATTTCAAAATTGACGAAAATCCCATCATCTATCATTTTTGCGATTTAATTTTCTATATACGACGATGTCAGGCCGTAATTTTTTTCAATTAATCCGGTGTCGCAGTTTGTCTATGAACGGCCATTAATTATAGAGTAATTTATGAATATTATTAAATCGCCCTGAATTTTTTCTAAATCGCCTCACCTTAAGCCCCTTTAGGCATAGGTCAAAACAGGGTAGAAGTGACAGCCTAGTTGAAATAAATTACAAGGATCTAATTCAAATTTGAAATCATTTTTACCAAACAAAAAATGTAGAACGRCGAACTCACACCTTTGGATAAGGTTACTAGAACAATTCATATTTCGTCGCATTCAGAAAGTAAACAATTCCTTATCCTGCTCACTTCACCCCACCCTTCTTCTCCACATCTCAAGCCTCCTATATCATGAATATTTCCAACCAGCCCATGATCACTGCCCTGATCTCTCAATTTTTTCCGTCCCTCATGGAAGAACAAAAAGCTTACGACACTTTTTGGTAGACCACATAAATTAGGATACAAAATCAAGCTAATAGTCAAGGACTCAAAAACCGGAGAACCAACGAAACGAGTTTGATTTTGTAATCTCAGTGGAAAGCCTGATGGGAGAAACAAATTTTGCGTTCCCAACGCTTGCATTAAAGTTGGTGTTGATACTTGGCCTGTGTGGGCCGAAAAGTTAGTTGTTTGTTGGGTTGATAAGATACCTACCTCATTTTCGCAACAGAACAACAAGTTGGTTCAAAGGCATGCACAAATCACAAAATGATTATGTTCAAAGCCTTACTGAAGATATAAAAACTGTCTTTTACAGGCTTATGCTTTTCTAATCTAATTATGAGGACATTGTAATAAATAAGCAAATGAATAATCAACGGTTAAGGAAAGATCTTTCCCAGAAAGAGATCTTCCAGAGAATAAAAGATTATGTCTACAACAATTTTCTAGATCACTTATAGGCAGAGTACTCAAAGCTTCCAAGAGATGGTTTACGCCCGGAAAAGCCTTCGTACGGGATTTCTAAAGAGATCAATGAGAAACTCTTGCTCCCATGATTTGTGGCTACTTCGAGAGTGTGAGCGTATTTACACCCAGCTAAATATGTTCCATAGACATTGGTACATAGAATGCCCTAAACCAGGATATAATTTTCTTGATGATGACACTTGCATCATTATGGATCCTAAGACGCGTAACAACGTGATTTATAAACGCCGGGCGATTAAGAAAGCAAGAAATCGTGGGCGTAGGAGAGGGATCAATCAAGCAGATAGAATACATTTAAATTTGAACGAGAATTTCTTGACTTTGCTAAGGCTTCAACTTACTCAGATCAAGAGATAAAGATCTGCCGGAGAGACATATTCAGCCCGGCCTAATCACTTCAGCATACCTATGTCGGCTAATGCATAAAAAATGCCAACATTTAGTAGAAAAATGGTGGTCCGAAGCCTGTCTAGCTCGATATCAAGATCTGGACTTAAAAATGCGCCGCAGAAAGCCCCCTGAACTAGCTTTGCCACGGCAGCTACTCTATAAACTAATAGCTGCAAGAACTGGACATGGTGACTTCGCGGCATATTATCGCCGCCTAAAACATATAGACGCCAACCTTGAATGCGTCTGTGGACAGGAAACAACTCCTACCCACTTCATCCGTTGTCGAAGGYACGCTAGATCAAATGCGTAAACTCCGAAATGGCATGACTATTGATACTTTTCGAAGACTACTGCTTGGGCATGATTGCTTCAAGAAATTTTCAGAAATTGCACGGATAATAGGTTGTTTCAGTGATCAAATGTCTGACTCATCCTCTGCTGCACGTGAGGGGGGTTGTTAATTGTATGYCAGGACGGCGAATGGCGGGCTAGAACTTGGTATGAGAAATGCTTAGCTAGTCCTTATTTTGTTTCTTTCCTTAATTTTTCCTTTGTCYTTCTTTTATTGTTATACTTTCTTACATTTACTACATTTTATGTAAATAGCGGGTGTGAGCGAGTAGGGCATACCTGAGGCCAAGGCACAGGACCAGCGGAGCCTAGGTTTCATGTACTCCTTACATGGGATCTCATCGCTTATTCATGCATATGCACTATTAATAAGCCTTCGCTTGTAATTCGCCTAAGTATTCTCATAAATGTCACAATAAGTTATGCACAGTTGCCATGGTGATAAGTCTAGCGTCTTTCCAGGCTCGTTACCCAGCTATTTCCTTATCAGGCAATTTATCTCAATTTCTCGCTTAATCTGAATATCGCTTCCTAACTGTATGTGAGACTTAACCAGAGTCAGAAAAACGAGGGTTAATAAATTGGCTCCCTAACAATTTTGCTGGAAGTTGGCGCTGATTTCTTATTTAGATCGTATTTTGCCTTTAATTTTGGTACCCCATGCACAAGACTGTAAAATGGCTATCAACAGGAATTTAGTTTGAAGATTATTAAATTGATTTCTCATAGCTGAACTTTTCAAACAAGCTCAAGGTGCATTTCACATTAAGCACACACTCACTCTTTTGCTATATAATGTCTTTATATCCTTTCTATATCCCTTCATAACTGTGGATCGACATAAACCATCATTAAATATTTTCATCTGAATTCTCTATTTTCTTTGTGATGTCCCAAATGGAAAAAAAAAAAAAAAAAAAGTTATTCCCAGATCTATCAAACACGATATAATTAAATAAATATGATGTGTAAAAAGAGCCGATAAGAAGGTTATAGACTAAACCAACTAGCTGTAAAGAATGTTATAATTAATATTGTCGTCATCCGGATTTTTGTAGATTTTTGTAGATATGAGTAATAAATATCAGAATAGATTTTCGAAATTTCCAACTTTACCATATTCCTTTTAAAGCAGCTAGTCGAGTTCTTCAATAAACTTAAAGCCCTCTCAAGTGTAGCAGCTCTACGGCATTTTATTGCACAAATATGATTTTCCAGGACTTTCAATCAGATAAATGCCCGAGAACTTAGGCGAGCCAAGTGACTGGTTTACTATTTTACAAAGACCGCCCTTCCTTGGCGACTTAAATCATCTAATATGCTTCGGATTGCCTTCATGGGTACAGGTTTCGTTAGAAATAAATCAATCCCATTTCTGAAAGCTTCCCTTCGTGTACTTTCATTTGCAGC
Source organism: Erysiphe pisi (assembly GCA_000208805.1). Taxonomy (NCBI): domain Eukaryota; kingdom Fungi; phylum Ascomycota; class Leotiomycetes; order Helotiales; family Erysiphaceae; genus Erysiphe; species Erysiphe pisi. Next base: position 4,765 of record CACM01002246.1, read on the forward strand.
GCCAGTCAGAGCGATAAGAGTGACAGGCTTAAGATTGTTTTCTTCTTCAAAGGTCCGAATATGCTTACTTGATTCTATGCCACTCATTATAGGCATAGATATATCTATTCTAACATTAGTAAGAGTTGCCTCAAAAATAAAGTCGGTAGTAACAGTAGACAGACCCATAAAGATGGCATCAAATCCCCCCATATTCTTTTTATATGCATTTAAAGCCTCTAAGCCGTTCAGAGCAGTAACATACTTTAGCTTTAGGCGACGCATAGTAGCTACTAGTATTCGGAGGTTAATTTCATTATCTTCAACGAGTAATATGGAAAGATCCTTCTTGAGTGAAGGATCTAATATTTCACCCGTGGAAAAGGATTTTTGTAATTCTGGAAGTCGTGAGTTATTTATGTGTGAAGAAGTTATTTGATCCGTAAAAAAGCCCGACTTAGCTGAAGATGTGACATATTTTTCGTCTGGTTTTGGAGAGCTGAGATTTTTTGAGACAGAAGCTTCTGATAATGATTGAGAGGGCTTTTTAGGAGTAGTGCTGATTGACGGGGATTCCTCACTAAGAGTATCAATGACTGTTCTTGCGCTTGGTATATTTGACGAGCAAAATGCTTGGTGCAAAGTTTTCGCAATTTTATGAGGACCGTATCTAACCCCATTAGTAACATGTAAGAGGAGTAAGATACTATTACTGACGGTTGCTGTAAATAAATAAACTTGATATTTTCCGTTTCAATTCTTGTCTTATTATTCAAATGATTTTTTGTGAGAATTATTACCACAGGAATTTTCTCACTAGGTTTCTGATTGACTTCGTTTAAGAAATCACTAATTGACTTGTTGTTCGGCTCAGCTTCTAGAATCATCACCAAGTCTGCTGTAGGTTTCGATTGGGTGAGGTCAATAGGTTTTATTCCAAACCAATCTCTCAGACAGTCCTCGATTGCTTTACGGAGTTCAAGTATCGACTCATTTTCTGGAGAAAGAATCCCTGTTGGCTCTTCATCGAGATCAGGATAACGATCAAATCCAATCATTTGCACGGTAAATCCATTACACTTTGATCTGACATCCATGACAAACTTTCTTTCATCAAATTTCTTTGGAACTGGATTCTGTTTTAATGGGATGCGAACAGTGACTTCAGTACCAGTCCCCGTCTCAGAAACAAAGGATATCTTCCCATTTAGGTTATGAATTATAGCTTTAACTATACTCAGGCCCAAGCCAGCGCCTGGTGATAAAGAGTCCTCTTGAGTAAATGGCTTATAAAGCTCAAGTTTAAGGAAATCTTCAGATATACCTCGTCCAGAATCGCTTATCTTAAGAACTAAGATGGAGTAGTTTGGTTCCTTATCAATTGGTGAAACTATCGGGAGCTCCACATCTAATGATACCTTGACAAATCCTGACGATGTGTATTTCATAGCGTTACTAAATAAATTCATTAAGATTCGTCTCCAAGCTCCCTTATCAACCTCATAAGTCCAATTTATACGAAACGGAATTTTGATAATTACAAAAACAGGGTGTATATATTGACTAGATTTCTTACATACGTCACTCTTTGTGTGAGTAAAAACTTTTTTTGATCCAATATATCCAGTGAAAACGCTATCAATTACCTCTTCAGATATGAAACACAAATCTGCTTTATCAACTGCCTTTTGATGTATACCTTTTGAATCAACATTAACTTTTGGACGATTTGTTAACTTTTTTTCATCCTTTACCCTAGGATTCACTTTGGAGAAATCGAGTACGTGATTGATAGTATCTAAAAGAATTTTACCTGAGGTGTATATATTGTTCGCCATATCTATCTGAAAATCACTCATATCTGTCTCTCGTAGGTATTCAACAGAGGCAAGAACTCCGTGCAAAGGACTCCGCAACTCATGCGAAATACTCGATATGAAATCAATTTTCATCTTTGAGAGAACCTGTGCTGAAAGCCGGGATACTTCTGCCATAATGCTATTTCCAAATGCAGCCAAGTAATTTAGATCTTCATCAACACATAGAATTCTTGTAGGGGAGTTTGACCAAGCAAATGAGCCCGAGAACCATCGATCATGATTTTGGTCCCACAATGGATACCAAAATACACTTTTAGCACCCGGTAATATAGACAGAATTTTTCCTGCTAGCAATGCTCTCTCAAGTTCAATTTGTGGATCTGAGGGAGGGTTTTCTGACCCAGATGAAAATTTTCCATCTTCGTCAAAATTAAAAACCAAGCCTTGGGGAAACTGAATCAAAAATCTCTTCAAAATAGAGACGGGGCAATTACTTAAATTTTCCAATGATTGGTGACCGTACAGACTTGATTTAGTCTTTGTGCTATATCCTAAAACATCACAGAATTGCTGTAAAGTCTCTGTGTCTAATGAGATAGGACTTTTGCCATCTTCTAATATTCCACTGGGTAGATCTAATAAATCTGGATTGCAGATATTTAGATCACTTCTTCCTCTATCAACCCAACCCGTTTCCGTTGAATTTACTGTTGCATCAAAATATACTACGCCATCGACACTAATTGACTCCCTAATCAAATTACTAGCCCTCGCAAATAATTTTTTGATATTAGAGGTTAAGATTTCTCGCGAACTCATATTTGGTATAGTTCCTATTGGATCCTCGCCATAGATAGATGATGGTGCTTCTATACCTAAGCCGAATTCTGATCCAGAGCTATCAGCTTTAGTGAATGACACATCTCGAACCATTTGCAAGCGTTTTGTAGAAGTAGAATTATCTGATGAAGTATCAAGAGATAACTCTAGTGCTAATGATAACGATGATCTTCTAGGACTTCTAGGATCTTGCGCTTCAGTATTTGGACCTCCAACCTGTGAGAGTGACGAAGAGGAGGAGGTCGAGTTCATGTAAGAAGCTCGATGTTTATCATGTTGCAACTCATATAAGCCGTGCTTAGAATAGTAATCTACTCGCTGCTGAATCCCAAACTCCAAATCGGCGATATGTTCTAGTGGCCTTTGAATCGCCTTATATCGTCTCATATGTGGTCGCTGTGTTTGATAACCTTTTTCTAACCACCAATCACGCAGAGTGCCCTTTCCTTCAATGAATAAGCCAAGTGCCTTTATCATTCTCTCTGCTCTATTTTGTACCATTTTCAATCGCTCTGCTTCTAGATGCTCACTTATTGTAATAGCCATTTCAGACAAAAACTGAATCTTATCCTCAGACAGATCCTCGTGAGGCTTGCTGTCTATTACCGAGAAGGTGCCTATTATGATACCATGCATTACACTTTTTAATGGCACTATAGCCATTGCTTTCAGTAGAGGAAGCTTTGAAGTAAATTGTTTATAACGAGAATCTTTTGATATATCTCCAACAGAAATAATAGTTGGGGGATTCTCAGGACGATTAAATTCAGCCATCAACACACTGCCAATGCCAATATTTGTTTTAACCTATACCGACACCTTGCCAAAGTTCACCATTTTCATCGTCAATGTTTTGCAAAGACAGGGCTGGACCCGACTCAGCAAGAATATATTCTGCATGCTTTGGGTTGCCTGTTGAAAGAGAAATATATGCACGCTCAAAATTCGTTCGCAGAACACCTAGCTGCGCAAAAGCAGTAAGACAGGGATCATGTGAAGACCGAGGTTTGTCGTCAATTGGACTATCAATCTCATTCGGCTGATAATATCTAAGCTTCCAGTGTTAAATCTTGGATGTGTCGAGGTGAAAATCCTGAATACACACCGAAAAACTTCTCTAAGTCGAGAAGAGCTCTGCGGCATTATCAATTCAATGGCCTACGGCTTATGTTACCATATCTTAGGCCCAGTGATACATGGAACAAATATATCAAAATGAAAGATTGCCGTTGAGGACCATTCAGTAATTTATGTAATCCCATATACTATGTTTAGGGTTCACGGTGGAGATACGCTTAGTCACATAAACAGTAGGTCGGTCTAGTATATGCACATTTCGTACTAAGACTGGCTTGTGTAGTTGAGAAGAGAATAAATATTAGTAGGGAATTAGTAAAATCATTAAAGCCTCAGGCCCCTGCCCAAACTTCTTCGATTGATTGAAAATCTTATATCCATTTTATGGTCGGGGGCCAGCGAGCAAGACACGGTAAATTTAAATCATTGCGAGAGATTGCAGAGCATCATAATGCTGAAAAGACCCAGTTCTATTTTAGAATAGCTCATGGGGATGGTATCAAGGCAATCAATCTATATCACTATTTATTTAATGCATCAAAATTCTTTAACCGTACTCTCTGCATAGATATCCTTCAGAAAATCAACTTTCTAATCGTACATGTAGTTTCTATCACTCTTCATGTCCTGGTGATGATAGCATAAGGGGTATTTGAACTAGCCTTAGATATTGATATTTATTATTTATGGAGTAGCAGCAGAGTGTCACAGGCCTTGCGCCTGGTGTAAATTAGGCTGAGGCCCAATACTCACGTGACCTTGGTAGTTAGCTTCCTATATTTTCTTTTCATTAATTCATCGTTTAGCAGCCTAACCCTAGTCGAATATCGAGACAGGCCGAGCCGTGTATTACAAGGTTAAAGCTAGTGGGTCCAGGGGTCGGGCATGCAAGCAATCATAATTTTATACGCAAGGTGCCGTGGTGCAGAACATCACATCTGAATGCATAAAATTGWTAAGACACAGTCTCTTCTCCCCTGCGTCTCAACCTTCTCATTAATCCTAACTACATTCTAACTCAGAAGTAAATACTGCACGACAACACCTCCTGATTTTATAACCTCCTATTCAGTATCTAGATCAAGCTGAAGGATTGAACAATCCGAGTGGCTCAAATATTGATATGCGAGTTAGAGTAATTTAACAGATACTACAAATGGGTATGATAGAGAAAGAAGTTAGGAGTTGAGGCATGGAGACTTATTACCTTTTTTTTTTTGACTTTATCACCAGGAGTGATGAGAGTCAATCATGTAGATAAATAGAGGAGTTTGTTCACACATCTCTTCTCTCTTCAATTCAAGATTTTCTTATATTTGTATATAGCTCTAAGTACTTTGAGAAAATCAATTTACTTTAAGATCCTTACACAATGGTTGGATGAAATAAAGGTATACATAATAATTTTGTCTTTTCGATTATTTCAAGTTATTCGCCCTAATTATCGTTCACGAGCTTTATCATTCACTGTATAATTTAATGTGATATAAGTTTGCGTATATTTAACGAAAATCAATTCTTTTGTAGACACCCCTTCCGTTCCATCGGAACGGGGTCTACTAGTTAATTATAATTCTCCTTATTTTAGAAGCTAGATAGTGATGAAGAATACAAAATAGAGCAGTTACATAAATTTTTATGCTGTCAATCATTATACAGATTAAGCTTAGTGTGAAGAATGAAGGGGGGTTAGAAACATTCGGTCGTTTGAAATTCACAATATATCTTTTTTTCAAGAAAATTCATAAAAGCGATGCTTAAACTCTATTTCAATGTAGATYATGCCTAGCTAGGCTTGGCGGCTCCACCAAATACCCATGTCAGCCCCACAGGTTAGAAATATAACCGTGGTAGTATGGTACAGTCGAGAATTACACATACAGCTAACTCGATTAGGAATCGATATTCGCATTAAGCGAGAATTTAGTGAAATTGCCTGATTAGGAAATAGCTGGAGAGAACCGAGCTAACGAAAAGGGGTTATTTAGCGTCTAGTTGATAGTGGTTTGTAAGGAAATTGTAATATAAAACATTTCATAGAGTTGGAAAATAAACCTATCTCACCCTCTCCCAAAAGTTCTTTGGTGACCTACGCAGGGAAGGTTATTCGAACTGCATTCTCTCGCCCCTTTTAGATACCTGGTCCCAATTTTACATCTAGTCAGACAGTTATTAGACCAAGCGTAATAGCATATTTAGCATCATAAAGATACCACTTTACTTTCATCAACAGTAGCGCAGATCTAGTGCTATATTTCCAAATACGAAGCGTTACTTTTAGTATATGGATTGATAAARATTTCAAAGACTCTCATTCAGCATTTTTTTGCATCCACAAACACGCGCTGTAAACAGGATCTATCTATACTGGATTTAATGCAGATCAGCCCGGATGCTGCAAAAGCTTTCAAACACTATTCTACCCGCCGAAACCAAAAAAGAGGGAAAAAATAACCTCAGTCAAACAAAGTTAACGCTAATCAACTAACTTCTAGTGATCATACGGTACCACCGCGAGGTATTCAGCAATGTGAACGACCTTTCCGACTACTTGATGCGACGATAGTCTGCCCTAAATTAAAGACTAAAACAATTCTCAACATAGGAGCAACGCAAGCTGATCAAGGCTCTGATATAAACCTTATTTCAGATTTACTAGTCAGCACTCTAAGCCTATAAAAGCGGGAGATCCCAGCAGTAGGGGGGTTTATGATACAATCTGCTGACGGAAATCTTACAACCCTTCGTACGTTTGCCGTCTTCAAGCTTGGAGTTGCCGGAATATGGCGTACTGTCCATGCCTACATAAGGCGGAAGCTAAGATCGGGCACAGATACAATAAGTCTGATTCTCGGATTGCCATGGCTGTATTCAGTAAAAGCTATCATAAATATATTTGAAAATTGCATTGCAATTGGTGACCCAGTTAACCATCCCAAAGATGGAAAGAGGCAGATTATAAGGTGTGCTGTTTGGAAAAATAGCCCTCACCTGCAATTAATGCTAGCACCATCATCAGAAGTTATAGCAGAAACAGTCAAGCCTCGAACTTTAGACCCGCACGCCTATATTGACTATCCATCAGAAAGAGAGTCTTCAAATGACGAAAGCGACGAGCCAGAGTCTGATGGGGAATCAGAGACTGATGAAGAATCAAATGATAACCTGAGTTTAAAATAAGCAGTCCCGTGCATGACTTAAAAGTGCTCAACCCTTTATCTCCAGATATTTACACTCAGAGCTATTTAGCGAGAAGCCATAGTCGAACTAATCAGTCGAAATCTAATAATTTCCAAACTCCTATTCAAAATATCTTGAGAACTCCATCCCATACGTTTACTAAAGCTTTTAGCCCTCGTGAGACGGGTCATTGTAAATATACAGTCTCCCCTATGATAGATTTAACTCCGCTCTCTAAAGATTTTAATTTTCAGTCACATTCATTAATAAAAACCCATAACTCTTCCATAAATTTTCCTACAAACCGAAGACCGCAAAAGAGAGACATATCAAAGATATCCACAGAAGAAATATTAACATGGATGAACAAATGCGGTATAAAAATAGAGCTTCTGTCAAGAAGCTCCTTAGAGTATCTGAAACTCGCTAGATTGCTATTCACCCACAGAAATTTAAATGCAGAAAAGCTTGAGGACATGCCAGCCACAGATCTATACGAACATAATGCACAGCTTATTCAAGGCACTCGACTTTGGGATGCAACCAAAATAGGTAAGAAAAGATATTCTGCGGAGAAAAAGTGGTGGCTATCGCATATTGTACAAGAAAGCATTAATTGTAATATGTACGAATATACAAAAACAGAAAATGGATACTTTTCAGAATGGAATGCAGCAGCTGTTCTAGTGGATAAGGATAGGGATAATCCACAGTGGGGTAATGAACCTCGAGTTACATTTAATTACCGGAATGTCAAGGAAATTCTCCCGGCAATCCGTATGCTTTTGATGGCTGAAGTACACGAGTTCTTAGGCCATCCAAATATTAAGTTTTTTTGTCCAATGGGATTTTAAACACGCGTATTGGACTATTTCTTTGCACAAGGATTGTAGACATCTTTACGCGTTTACTTTAGACGATATTCCGCAGCTCCAGCCCAATAGATTACCTCAAGGATCTGGGTGTGCCACTTTCACGATGACAGAAGTTCTTCGTATAGCATTCAGACCTATCCCTGCTCTTGCAAATGGTCAGAAGATGCCTGACGGATCTGATGGAAGCTTTCCATCATTACTTCAATCAGATCTGCCTGGACAGAGAGCAAAACTTACATTTTATATGGATGATTTATTTTCGGGTTTTACGGATTTCGAGGAAGCATTTGAGTTTATGCGACATCATCTATTCCCGCGCATCGAATGGTCGATGTTTAGACTCTCGTTCAAAAAGATGTATTTGTTCATGGAATCGATAATAGCATTAGGAGTACAGCATTTTACAGTGGGGCGCTCGGAGCCTAAGTCAGCATGATCCGAGAGAATCAAGAACTGGCCTGTTCCAAAAAGTCAAAAAGATGTAAGAAGCTCTTTAGCAGCCGTAGGGATATAAAATCGTGGGTCAAAAAATTTAGCGAGACAGCCCGACCTCTCTCCAGACTTTGTGGGAAGGTACCATGGCAATGGACTTCGACAGAACAGCTATCATTCGAACTTCTCAGAGACACATGTGCATCTTCAGCGGAGAAATGGGGACTTGATCCTTCTAAACCGACTGTGATATATACTGATGCCAGTAAGTTTGCTATCGGATGCGTGGTTATTCAGATGCACGAGATAAATAGATCTTCTATACCTAAGCCCGTGCTATATGACCCTTCTATGTTACACAAAATGCAAAAATCATATGGTACTTATAAGAGGGAACTTCTGGGGATTTATACATTTGCAAAGAAATACTCTCATATGTTCTCAGCTCACCGTGGAAAGCTGATGACTGATCATAAGCCCCTCACAACATTCCCTGGGTCCCTATATGTTGAAGGAATCTATGCTAGATGGGCAGCTGAGCTCATCCTCTTAAATTTTGATATAGTTTATATCCCTGGAGCACGTAACCAAATTGCAGATGCCCTCTCTCGTACAGTATTTCTCGATCTAGATTGCGAAGCGAATGAGAATCTTAACAGCCTAGGTTTCATGGATAATAATAACGGAGAGCTCAGATGGGTATGGAAAGACGGAGCCGGAGGTTATGCGGAGTATCTGAAAAAACAAAGAGCAAGAAAACTAGAAGAATCAGAATGTACCATTGGACACGACGCCTCCAATTGAACGGAGAAAATTTTAGTACAAAGCTCAAACATGGGCCCAAACATTTTAAGAGCTTCACCGAAAAATATCTCTCCCACCACTGATGAAAATAATTACAGTAACCTCATAGCGGCAATTCAAGTCGATGACCGAATATGGGATACAGAGCTCCCCAAAAACACTATTCGAAAAGAAAATTTTATCCCTCACTCTTCTTCTATCAAGAAGAAAGATTCAAAAATGATAGCTGATAAGTATATACGGGACCCATGGTGGACTGATCTCTATCTGTATTTAAAGATCGAGTGTACCAGAAAGATAGTAAAGTCAGCCTCAAACTTCTTTTCCGCCGCTGTGCTAAATTCTGTATCAAAGAAGATTATCTTTTTTTCGAAGTTAGCAGTCAATCCGACCTTAAGAGATCTGTTTGTCAGTCAGAGGTCGTTGCACTTCTGTGGGATGTACACGATGAGTCGGGTCATTGGCCAACTGAGCAAACTATTAAGCAGCTGAGAGGATATTATTGGCCTACTCTAGCAAAGGATGTAAGAGACTATATTCTAGGTTGCATCAGATGTGCGAAACATGGAATCCAATCAAGAAGGATGACCCAGAGCCCCGCAAGAGTTTTAGAACCGTTCGTACAAATGGGAATGGACTTCATCGGGCCGTTTCCTAAAATACCGATTGGAACTGACTAGGCGAGGAGACTTTTTTGGCCACATCTGACAGATGTGTTCACTCGTTACAAAGAGGCCTTTGGAGACAACTTCGAATACTTTGATTTTAAACTACCAGAGTCTACACAACCTAATAATGAATTCTAGATATCAACGGCGATGTACTAAACTCACTCTAATATGTATTTTGCTAGAGAGTCAACAAACAAGGCGAATATTCTAGAAACTATTGAACAGATATATAAGCAGTCCGTAGATCAACTTAGATAGACAGAGACTTTGTAAACTACCTTTTTACTATCTGAATGCTCACGCTTCATTATAAAAACCGTGACAACAATTTCAGCTTACCAGTTATTTTATCATCCAATATCTCAAGAGAGTAATTATAGTCTTCTTCAATGTTGTTAACAAGAGCCATGAAGGCTTCTGATTCGTCAATATGGTCATCTCCTGAGCGGGCTGG
>CACM01002241.1:0-11376 GCA_000208805.1 Erysiphe pisi
AAAGGKCGTTGTTGGGGTTAGAGGTTGGTGATAATGAGAAGCTGGAATATAAATTGTAATTCAACCCGCTCCCCCTAACACAAATACTACTAGTCGCAATATTGGTTCAAGTCTCGTTCTTTCCCCTTGAAGAAATGAAAATACGCAAATGCTAACAGTGATAAGCAGATATAGAAATACACCAAAATCTGCCTTCATCATTAGGATTAAGACTTTTAATTCTTCGAAGACAGAACCAGATCGAGAAAGGTGATAAAGTGCTTAAAAGGTCAAATATTCATGTGGGACTCTTTACCCTCGCTTCTTGGCCAGCTCATACTAGCAGGGATATGCCTATTTTTCAATTAGCTTGTTTCAAACATGTCAACGATAATTTTATGCATGTAATTGCAGAAATTGATCTAAGCATAGTCATAATGTAACACAATGGGATGAAGCTGTAAGTTATTCGCACATGCACAGAGAAGGCTCTCTTGGATTTCGAATCCATGACATGAGATGAGGTGGTAAGTGAGATACAAAGCATAATTTGTTCTGATGTGGGAATGTTGTGTTGTTCATGTAACGTGTAGCGATGATACCTCGGCTTAAAGTATCTCCGCTCAGCGCTTGCTCAAAAGGTCGTAATACACGCCAAGCACGTGTGCATAGAATGATGTAGGGCTGAAACACTAAAATTCAACCCCACTCTTAACGTTCCCTCCGCTTCTGATCCTTACAACATAACTATTATCAAGTCAAATCGTTCGTCAATTATTATTTTCTTTCGCACCTACAATTTTATTGATAACTGAAAAAAACAGTTATTTGAAAAATTTACCAGGTCTCATAATGCTACTGTTGTAACCGTGAAATGCCTGAAAGGTAGAGCAGCTCAACACCATTCCACACTCTTTTCGATTCGTATTCGCAAATCTGTACCGGTAAACGAAGTATTCATTAACATACTTATTATTTCGAAATCTACAGATTTGTATCCACTACAAGTTAAAATCGCAGTGTTAGGACCATCATGCAGAGTACTTCTGCAGGTGTAAACGGTACGGGCCACAATTTTGTTAGGACTGCTCAAGTAGATTCGGAGAATCATGGACTTAGTTCAACATTAAAAGAAGTGTCTGAAGCCAGAATACATATTCCCCCGCCACGTATTGCCGCGCGCTTCTATCGTCTCACAACGGATAATCAATCCTCATCTCCTTCATCTTACTACAACCCAGTCTCATATGTGCAATTTAATCAATTCAATAATATTCATAAAGAGGCACCTAATAGTTTCGCAGCACAACATCAACGACGAATCTCTCTAATCGAGAAAAAGAAAGCCAAGTTTGCGGTCCGTGCGGCTCATGCAGAGCAAGTTCGATTGCGGGCTGCATTCTTTAAAGCTGCGCCTCGCTCAACAACAAATAGTGAAGAGAAAGCTATCGCAGCACAACATGCGAGAGAAAAGTTTCTAGCCGATATTGCTGCTGCTTGTGCTGAAGAAGTAAAAAAAGCTAAAGGAGTTGCCGAAAGTGTGAAGGAGAAAAGAGAAGCAGAGGGAAATAAACTACGAAAAAACATAGAAGAGCGGCTAGCTGAAGCTAAAAAAGAAGAGAAAATGAACTTCGGAAATGTAGTGGTGTTAAGAGAAGACATACTCACAGCTACTGTTGTAAGAGTCGCCCTCGCACCGTCAAATCTCAAGATACTGTCAGTGTAGATGTTGCTGTGTCTCGAATTCAAAAACAATGGCGTACATACCAGAGAAAGAAAATTATCAAAGAATTTAGAGCTGTTGGTCTTACAATTAGAAGCGTAAAACAGGAGTCATTTGATCATTTGGCCAGTCTGGTTGGACAAGTAGATGTGCTTATGAATACGGTACGAATTTTAAGGATATGTGGAATGAAAGAAACAGAGGCTCAATCCACTAGTGAAATGGCCAACGTGAGAATTTTCCTAAGTGCATATCTAATTTTGGGGCATCCTACACAGACACTCAATGCAAAAGAAAGAGCAGAAAACCTCGGAGAGGCTATATCTTCCAGTGAGGATGACTCCAAAGACACCCAGATTGAAGATATAGTGGCCAAAGCTAGAAATTTACTTAATTTTTTCGAGAAACTTGTAATGCAACTAAGCCCGATGAATAATTATTTGACTTCTAAGGCACAACAATCTAACATGTTAGAAAAGTATGCAGCATTCTATAATGTTTTTATTGCATGGAAGGCTCGGGATGCAGATACTCTTATCAACTTAATGTTTCTACAGTTTATTGAATTGGAAAAGATATGGCTTACTGTTAAAGAAAGCACCGAGGAAGTAGTGGCTGAATCCTACAAAAAGGGCATACGAGACAATCAGATAATGCTCATGGCTAGAATGAAAAGACTCGCTGGGGAAAAAAGATATAAACAACTGATGTCACGAGCTATGCGGGAAGCACGTGCGTCAAAATCTCCACGATTGGATAAGCAATCGACTAAAAATATACATTCTTGTCAAAAGATTTCAACCACGCCTAAAGAGGGATCAGCTAACAGCATCGCAAATTCTATTAATGTAATGGCAGCCGTACTTCATCCACTAACAGCTCCAATACAACATGAAGATAGATTCATTTCTAACATTGACATGATTAAATTTGCACAGCCTATAATGGAGCAAAATAGAGTTATCACACATGAAATAGCTATTAACAAGGAATTTCGAATATCTGAAGATTTAATTTCAATAAGAAGGACCGCTATGAAATCAGCATTTGATCTAATGAGGAATGACATAAAGTCTGGAAATCATGACGAATGGGTCTTGGCTACAGCTTACAATGTACGAAAAAAGCTACAAAGACTACTAACTGAGGGCAAATCAATGCATGCTTCTATTGGTGAATGGCTTGATCATGATCTGATAGCTAACCAGCTCAGGCATCAGTCATTCTCATATGATAAATTTTTTCACGAGATCAGTCTACTTCTACCAAAATTATGTGCACCATTTAGAGATAAAGAGATAGGAAAGATAATAAAAGAAGATTTTCGACATAATGATGTGGTTTCAAGAATAGAAGCACTAATGTACGCTCTTGATATTCTCCAGCTTGACTATGCAAATTTTCTGTTACAACAAAAAATACCATTAATACTAGCTAATGCTGCAAAATACGAAACTCATCAATTCGTCCAACAGTTGGCAGAAATTAATGGCTCCCTTCAAATGACCGAGAATGCATGGAAAAAAGCACATGATAAAGTTATTTTTGAGGCCTCTAGAAAAGATCCAGATAAAAAAGATTTATATCTTAATAAATCAATAGCAGAAAAAACATACGCCCAAATGCTAGTTGATATATTCACGATTCCCAATGATGAAGCTAGGATTCCAGAAACCCTAATCTTGGACAAAAGCAGAATAATTCGTATACGTTCTGAAATTCTTCGTATTGTCACTTGTGGTGCCATTTTACTTCAGTGTAAAAACGTTCTAAAGAGAGATGTACGCTCATTATGGAGGGTGGAGGGTGCCCGGATCTATATGGTTCTTGAAAATGCTAAATCCCAGGAGCAAGCTGCCCAGGGTATTCAGACTGCACTAGAAAGCTCACGTAGCATGCCAAGTGCTACTAAAGATTACATCCATGAACTTATAGATCGGACAATAAAAGCCTCTGACTTGGTAGTTCCTGAACTGGGAGACCCTGTATTACGACTTCTCATGACTAGAGTAAGAGGATATATTCTTACTAGACTAGGAACTCGCACAGAAAAAGAAAAGAGTAAAAATTCATTTATTATCAGTGAGAGTCTAGTTACACTTGGATTACCAGAATACTCACAGAAAGTTTGTGAAATCACACACGAAATAGGGCGAGTTGCAATTGTTGATCGTGAAGCTCATGGAAGATGGTATGAGCAGATTATAAAAAAGTTCGACCCTAAACAAACCAAAGACAACACTAAAATGGACATCGACTCATCTTTAAAAATTTAACCAGAAATAATTTTGTATAATGTGGTAATAGTGTTCCAAGATTTTGTATTGTTTCAAGTTGTGGGATGGCCGACTACTGGGCAAGGAGTTTGGTCACAACGGAGTTGCAACACTTTAGCGAAATGATTTTGGGGTTAAGTATAATTTTATATTTTTAGGATGGGGATGAAATGAAAGATTTGGGAAAAGGAGAGCAAGTTTTTTTGATAACAAGCTGCGGCTTCCATTATTATATAGCGAGGAGCGAAAACCTTTAATTAACAAGCGCTGCTTAAATTGAGATTTATTTATATTGAAAGTTTGCTAAAACTAATCTCAATACCAAATTCTAAATTGGAATATATTATACATAGTAGTAAGAAGCGCGATTCTGAGGTGGGAGCTTAGAAGCAACTTATGTATCTTTGTTATTCTCAAGCATGCCTCTACATAATTTACACAGTTACTCATGTGATACACAAGGGTACTTGCATGTCCGTTAATCATCACAGTTTTTTTATTTAAAGTCACATGAAAAGGCTTTTATGACATCCATTATTTGTTCGGTTGGTCTTAGCCCCGCCTCATCCCCTTGTTATACCGACAGTAAGGTAAGAAGACACAGCCATGCGCTAATGACAGCAATACACATATATGATTTTCTAAACCCTACGTCACCATCAAAATTGACCCATTTCGTTTATTAAAAATTCACATAGCAGAATCTTATGTATTTTTCATAACCTATCTGTAAGAATATAAGAATTAAATAGGGCTAAAACGGTTAATGTGAAGGTACGTATTTATGCAAAATATACGTAGCTAGCCATACATTGAATTTACATTTGTAGCAATATAGCAAGCAACCTCAACTATAAGATTTTGCATTCAATTATAGCGATTCAACAAATACCTTGCCTACTTGTGCATTGTGTCATCGTATGGGTCGCCATTGTGATTATTCCGACTCTACCCTACACCTGTACTGACATCTAAAGACTTTCATTTACATTTCCGAGATATTCGCATCCAAATGGCAATATGAATCTCTCTCTTGATATCAATTAGCAGCTTTATTATAAATTTTGATACATTTTCTCAGGTTCTATGAGAGTATCATTCGTAAACGCAAGGAAAAGTGACACTCTAATTTAAATTGGCGCAGAATATAGTAGATTAGACAAATAAGTACAATTATATTAATAAAAATTAAAGGTCATTGATTATTTCAAAAAAGATAGCAAATAGACAGACATCTAATCAGAGTGCTGATTGGCTTGAATTAGAATTAGGTCAATCAACGCTTCCCTCTTGAGTTTTGTCAGGACAAAATTATTTCGAGAGCACCTTGAACACACGAACGCATTTACTTCATCATAAAAAATGTATAGAAAACTTGATGAGCAGAGTTTATCCGCAGCGTACGAAGGACGCATAGACCTACAAGGTGCTATCCGTAATGCTGCAGCTGGTACGTTCTCAATGGTCTAAAGGGAAAATAGATGGGTGGTATTGGCTCTAAATACATCAACAGCAGGACCGCAATATGTGGAACTTTTTAACTGCATTTCCATATACATTTTATCTCTATTATCACCGGAATTATCCAAACAAAAATTATCTAAGAAAAGAAAATTTGAGGAGATACCTTCGGAAGAAACTATTCATACTAAAACTAAAGAGCTGCAGCCGAAATCTCGGAATGGAAAGAAAAAAGAGAGTATACTTCTAGAAGTGGAAAATATCTCATTTATTATACCTCAGCGAAAAAGATTTACTATTCGCTTCACTGATCAATACTTATGTGCTCAATCACTCCACGAGCAAGTATCTGGGTCAAAATTGGAATGGAAAGACATTGGTAGGTTACACCTCCTATCCTACCCCAATTAACAACGGCTTCAGTTTGTAAAAAATGATTCTCTAATCAGTTAAGTCTATCAGAATACGCCTTTTTACTTCCCATCCCGGAAAAGACTCAGGCACAACATGGGTTTATCTTTTTTCCTTATAATTCATGCTGTCTTCTGCCAACAAGAAGCGTTCCAAGTACCATCACTTCATCCTCACCTCCAAGACCTGTCGCCTTCACTATCCCTTCGGCCAGTGTACCAAAGTTGAACACAATTAAGGGGTCTCTATCTCAGGAGATATCTGCTGTTTGTGATGATTATATCACTCTCTTTTCATGGGCATTAAAATCGTGCTCTAAATATGCTGAAAAAGGCTTTAAAATCATATCTGCTGATGAAAAATTGTTCTCTAGTGCGCAGAAACAGTTTCAACGCCCGAATGAAAAGGCTGTTTGGGTGAAGGCATTTCGCGGCTCAATAGAAGGCTATTTGTTTTTCCTTAACTGTGGTATATTGTGGGCTTTCAGAAAACCTCTTATATTCCTCCCCCACTCGAAAATAAGTGCTATATCATTTACAAGCGTATTATCGCGAACATTCAATCTTAATATTGAAATTTTTAAAGAAGTTACGGAAGACGAGTCAATCGAGATTGAATTCTCCATGCTGGATCAGGAGGATTTCGATAACATTAAACGCTATATCAGTCGCTATGGCTTACAAGACCGATCAATGGCTGATAAGAGGAAAGCTAAGATGATAAATGTTAGCGAGCCAAATAATACTGGGGAAACAGTGCACGAAAATCAAGCAATCCTAGACGACGATGATGACGAGGAAGAAGATTATGATCCTGGAAGTGAAGGTCAAAGTGAAGGGAGCGGAAGCAGTAGTGATGAAGATGAGAATGCTGATGAATACGATGAAGCAGAAACAAGCAACGAAGTTGACGCGAATTAATTGAATCGCTACAGTAAGAATCGGACAAGGATACAAGAATACCAGTAAGGAAATATTTTATTTTTAACTATTTAAGAAATGAAGTTAATTCTCTACAGCAATAATACTACAATAATATACACACTCAGATGAGTAGCACTTAACAACAAGTGCATTAGACATCTTAAAAAGATTTTCAAAAATTTTCTAACTGCATCTAAAAAGAAAATTTGTCAACTAAGAGTCGTTTCAATGATGCTAACCAGATGCTATTAATTTAATTTATGATTATGAATATAACTACTACTGAAGTGAGTGTAATTACATCCTCACATAGATCAGCAATCAGTCGATATTGTTATCTAGAATTTTCGATAAAGAATCCACAGTTATTGAAAACTGATTAATCTAAAATAATGAGTTCAATCCTGTAAGATTGGATTGCTGGCTCTTCTAAATATCAACACCAAAAATAGGATCGAAATTGAAATTTCACGATAGCATGCTTGCTTATAATTATTCGAATACCTTTTGAATCATCAAAAGCCATTTCGATATCTAGGTGGACTCATGAAAGTATCCTTTTAGAAGAGCTTGGAAATATCAAATAAACCCGTAGCTTTTAAAAATGAATTCAAATATGGCCAAGCATGTCTACCCTCATATTTTTATTGTTCTACGTCTTGACTTGTGTCTAATGAACTACGCCTGAATAACGCTAAGATGCAATCAACTTCAAAGGTGGGAGAAGTGAGGAACTCAGAAGTATCATTCTCGAAAAATCCAGACTTCAAATTTTTATCATAATCCTCCAGTCAGATGAAATCCCTTCACTAGCTAAAAATATATTGGGTTACATTTTGTATAAAAACTTTTTGTTCGGATACGAAAATAAATTTCAATAGCTAATAAAACCAATTCTGCAACACCTCAGCGTAGTAATAGAATTTCTCACTACTATGTCTCAACAGATTTACTACCAAAGCATACTTTATATCAAATCTACATCTTATTTCAGTGAAAATATGCTGGTGAACGCTTAAATTGAGGAGATCCAGTCAGATGAAGAGTTGTTACACTCTAATATCTTTATGACGGGTACAGGATTAAAATCGTGAAAATTAATTAAATGAAGTGAGTTGTCGGTCCAAGTGGTATTTGAAACAATTTTTCAACCCATTGAAATGGAAAAAAAGTGTCATATTTCTCCCCTCTTACTGCTACAGAGTAGAGATCAATATATCATTATCCAGCATATTATCATGACTTTTGAAGCTTTCCTTAATGCTTTTAACATAAAGCCATACAAAAGATAAAATTAGTCGGAGATATTTCTCAGCCTATTTGTTATTTAAGATTGCTCGTATCTGATATAACTTTTTTCTTATTGCAGATCTTGTGGTAAACGAATTACCCTTGGCAGGCTTCCTTCCTAAAGCGAATTTGATCTATTGATTTACACTCTCGCCCCTTTCATATTGCTGGAAGTGTAAAATTAGTATTGACACCTGAATGCCTATTAAAGGCACAATATTATATTGTACAAATTACTAGGGAGAAGTAAGATATCTCACCGAAATGTTACCATTGGATTAAGACGCATAATATGATCGATTCATGCTAGACTATGACACTCGCGCATAACAGTTTTAAGTCACTGTATCTTTGCTTTTTGTACGGTACACACAGGTGCTGTCACTCCCTGTTCCATAATTACTTTAAAATTTTCTAATTATGGTGAAAATCTACTTCTGCTACCAATTTCTGGATCTTTGACCACCAACGAATCGTCATATCCTATCTTTTTTCCCTCGGTCCAAGGGTTCCTGCTAAAAAAAATAAGCCTTGATGGATTTTTTTCGTAAATGCCTTTTACTAGAAAGTGAAGGGAGAGATTCCAGAGATCTTACCTTCTGACTTGCTTCTAAAAGTCTTTGGCCGCCATCAATCAATGTAATTAATAAGTAACAAAATACCTTTTTGCTAGAATATATATATATATATATATATACAGCATGACTGGAAAGCAAATGAAAATGAAAATTCCTTGCCATTAGAATTGAACCCAACAGCATACTTTACATCTATATTATACTTGTCAAAGATGGATATATAATTGACTATTAGAATGTATAATTTTTCAAAAACTACCAATTTTTATATCTTATTTTAATGAGCTATTAAAGTAACTAATAGGTTAGTTCCTACAAACCAAGAACTATGAGGAGATGAAACGGTCAGAACAAACATTTCTTTTTCTTTTCCTGCCGAATCGAGATTTAGTCCTGCTCAAAATCTCTAACGTTACTTCCTTGGTTTTAAAATTTAAGAGAGTTTTCTAGCTAACAAAATATCCAATACTAGAACTTCCTAGCATAGAGCAATAAGTCTCTGTATTGGAATCTTTCTGTCGTCCTTTTTTTTCATTTATAATTGGACGTTTCTCATACGATCCACTTCTACCTATGATTCCTCCCATCATCATTCTAAATATGAATTTATTTACTCATATTCCTGGTTTTTCATAGTCATACAGGACTTGTATGAACGATAAGAATATTTATATCTCTTCTAGCCTAATTACGTCACTCGAGCCTCTGAAAAAGTTCTTTTTACCTACCCTTTAAAGCTACCACAAAAAAAGCATTTGAAATACTAAAAAAGGTCATCTATTATTAAGAATACATAAAATATTGTGTTCTGGTAAAGCATATATATTTTACTCAACAAAAACTAGCGAATCATAGAACGGCTGAAATATTTCAATAAAGCTTCGGCTTTTGAAATATCTTTATTGATTAGGTGTGCTAAATGTCATCCTCTCAGATTGTAGAAGGATCTGTTGTCTCGCGAAGATTTTCATGTGGATTTATTATATTATCTTACGTCGTCAGCTATATTGGATCATGGGCGACTCTGGAGCTGTTAAGTCGAAGGACCTCTAACAGTGGTTTATATAATTGGTTCATATACCTCTTCATTAAATCAAAAATATCTTATGACAGTGTTGCAGGTTAATACTTACTGCAGCTTCTATATCTATGGGAGGCACTGCAATATGGTGTTTGCATTATATTGGAAATCAAGCAATCGTTCTGGCGGGTGGACAAATAACTGATCAAATTAAGTATAACTTGGGACTCACAGTCTTATCCTTTCTCTTGCCAATTATAATGGCCTTTCTCGCATTCGTGATAGCTGGCTCTGATATTAAAAGTGTTGATCGGGTAATTATGGGTGGAATTTTGAACTCCTTTGGTATTCTAGGTATGCATTTCATAAGCCAGGCAGCTATCACGAATTATCGGTGCAGTTACAAAGTATTTTGGATTCTTGGAGCCGTTACACTTTCATTTTTAACCAGTGTTACTGGATTCTCAAAATTCATTCTTATTCGTTTATCATGGAAAAGCTCATGGTGGAAGCGTGCAGCCTGTGCATTTTTAATTTCTGCGGGTATATCTATTGTACACTGGTTTTCTTCTATTGGAACAGTTTATCAACTTCATAATACTAGCTTTGAACCAATGGATAGAAGTTCTCAACTAGGCACAATTGGTGTGATCAGTACATTGGTAGGATAAGAAACTAGCATTAAACTTTGATTTACTGACTCACGAAGTCTATCTTAGGTTGTCTTATCCTTATTGGTCTTGGTATCGTTACTCAGAGTCAAAAGATGAAATTAACAAAAATAGTGCAGCAACTAGTGCTTGCAGTTGCAACATTTGATCAGGATAATAAAATGCTAGTCACAGCCTCAGGTAATTTACCCCTGAGGAAAATAACGGAAGCTTGGCTAGAGCAGGTGAGGAAATTTGGAGATATTAAGAGCAAATTGATAATCTCTGTTAGACTCCATTCGATGAGTTTAATATTGCTCACCCTGTTTTTCTCTGGATGTTTAGAACAAGTCAAAATTGGAGTACAGTTATGAACCTGGTTCCAGCCATGCGATCTCATATCAGAGCATTGGAAAGGAAGCAATACCAAGGCATAAAAAATGTTCTCAAGGGAAATGATGGAATTTCGATAAAAGAATATTCATCAGTATTTGAGGAATTATTCTGCATTAGATCTGCTGATCTTGCCAATGATCTTGGTCAGTCTCTGGAGGAAATTGGAGTTTTGTTCGATGAAATTATCAACACAGAGCAGGTTTCTGTAAATAAAAATCGGAATGGAATCATAGAAGCTAATAACTCCGGTTCAATCGTAGATTTAGAGAACGATATCATGGATTTTCACGTCTCAGGAAAAGGTCATATTATTTTTCTCGTGAATCGTGTAGGACACATGGAAGCGCATAGAATGAAAGCTGCTGGATATCGATTTGCAGACGTTGAAAATATTATTTCAATTTTGGCAACAAAACTTCAAGTAAAAAAGAAGACTCTGGCTTACTCCATAAAGATGATGCAAAATTACACCTCAATTGACTATTTACTTGAGCCAGGTCTTTATTTTTCAATTTTTGCCACACGAGCATCCCTTGCCAATAGAGGGTTTGAGGTTCTTTCTCTCAGAGAGGCCAAAAATCATCTTCCAAGTATAAAAGTTAATGTTAAGGACATTGAAAACTGGAAAATTCAATATCTGAAAACTTTAAAAAATATGAGCATGGTTG
>CACM01002219.1:0-13414 GCA_000208805.1 Erysiphe pisi
AATAAAATAAAAWATATTATAGAATTGATATTTTGAATTACGTATTTTAAATTACGCATTTAATAGTCACTTTTACTTTAGGGTTCCGCATTACAGCCTTATCGCTCGCCTAACTATGGCTAGTGTTGCCTAGATACTATGACTAATCAAGTTTTCAATCCTTCTTCACATCCGACCCGGCGGCAACTTTACTGACACCTTCATACTGATTAATCGTGTGTGTAGCTGGCACAAAATGCTTACATGCAATTGACATACACTTCACAGCAAAATGCAAAACTCTCAGGTGCATCTTTCTTTGTGAAGTGACCGTCATTTTTATGCGTGAATTTGTATCAGGCCAAACACACTTTTACCTAGGAAGGTATCTATGAAAATTAAGCTTGGGCTGCTAATGCTTCATCTATGCAAAGCTAAAAGAACAAGAATAACTTAGCTATAACATCGTCGAAGGGGAAGGAGAGATGTTTGTAGACCTATCTGTCATAATACTACAGCTCACCACGCCAGCACTAATGAGTAGCAGCGGAGATATCTACACTGAACATGCTGGAATTTTTCACAAAAATATATTATAATTGCGAGTCTACATTCTTAAGGCACGCGCAGGCAGCTTCGTACGCAACAAACAACTCCGATTAAAACATCATTAGCTTATACATTGCATAGGACTAGGGAAAATCGCATATGGACTTATCTGTCATGATTTAGCAACCTCCTACTCTAAATTTTAAGGGCTGTTTCATAGCCATATAAGCTGAATATATCGATTTCTGCAGTGAGAGTATCTGATATATTCTCGATTTTTCCGTTTCTGGCAAGCGCAAGCGTCTGTGGGTTATCGTTTCCACAGTGTACCAAGCTTCAGTAAAATTGATAGAAAATTGAAAAGCAGCGTTAAGCATAAAGCTTTATTCATCATCGTTGTTGCCGATAGATATCAGTCTAAATTTCCATGCTCTATTCGTGGAATGAATTTTGCGCATGCGGCCGGGCATATCTTCTGTAGATAAGCTTGTAATTTTAAGTATTCAGGTGTGAATGATCTTCAATCATAAATTCTCATAGAATTTATGGTTCAAAACCAATCCTATTTTCAAACCAGCGTATTGCTTGTGATGGTAATTTATGATTGAGACATACTTTATCTACAGACGAAGTCTGATATTAAGAGCGTTGTAAGTCAAGCCAAGAATGAACATTGTCTTTGAATATTTGTGAGTTATGGAATAATGAGTGATTATTCATCTTGCGTTTTTGGAATCTGGAATCTTTAAACAATTCTTTGTGTCTAAAACGTCTCGCTGGCCTCGGCCAACTAGTATATAGGAAGGCAGAGTGTCTGGACTATGTGTGTCATTTTACGTTGTGCCAGAAAAATTAATCATTGGTTAGCAATAATCATGCAAATCAGGTTTTATATTCAACGCTACCATTGTCCCTTATTCGAGCCAAATTATATGTGACGTTGTGGTATTGGCGTTTTGAAATTTAATTTAACTACCTCGTCTATTTGGCTAATTATGGTTTGATAATCATTAGGGCCGGTCGTACTTGGAATTCTCACTAAACGCAATTTTTCGGATAGAAAAATCCCGGTTCATTTTGTCTATCCCCGCGGCGATTACTCAGCAAAAACCACATCAAAATGTTCAGAATTGTAAAGCATCCAGACTTCCATCGTATTATTATCATCAATTTTTGCTCAATCTTATTTTTAAAATATTATACAACTATCGTATCCTCTCCTGTACCAAAAATTTAGATTTATAGTGAAAAAGAAGGTTGAAAAATGTCATTTGTAGGCCTTCAGAGAAGACGATGTTTGTTCAAAAGACACACCTTTTTGATATATCGCCTCTACATTAAAGTTACTCTTTTTTGGAAGTAAAAAATCATCAAAATATGTATTTCTTATTGTCATATTCGTATCAATTTTAAATTATAAATATAGAAGGGCTGATCGAGATGTCGGGGTTCAAAGAGATGATAATGATATTTTAGTGTTTTTTCTTCGTTTGTTTGCTGAGTAACCGCGGGCCCATATTAAATTCTTCACGATTTGGAAATTCGCTTCACGCTTGTTGTTTATCAACAAGTTGGCACCCTTCACGATTATAGTCAAAAATTAGTGGATTCTTAACTGTATTTCATGATTGAAACTTTTTTAATTGTAAATTAACCGTTATATGTAACCAGGTTTTTCCGCTATGGTATATAAAAGAATGGAAAAAAAAGAAAAGGTTAGTTGATATGCTTGAAGATAAACAATATTGCTACCAGCCTAGTTAGGAAGTCAATCCAAATAAAATTAAAACAAATCGTCTTCTAATATTTCCAAAAATGTGAAAAGAAAAATTTAGTTTATTTCTATATAACATTGAGCCTTGATAAAGTCTTAAATGCAAGTCAAAATTCATTACTCGATGGGAAGTATCTAGAAGTATTTTATTTAATATTGCTCAATCCCATCAAACTGACAGGCTAGACAAAAGCAGTACAACGACACATCCACCTATATTTCCATATTATATTCATTTATATTTTGAAGTACAGTAGAACCTGTCATCACCCATACTCTTCGGTGGAGAGAATAGTTATGGGTTATGGCGGTGTTCTATTTTTAAATTTTATCGTAGTTTTATCTCGCTTAAGTTCACATATCACGTGGCATCATCACGATGCTTGGCGAAGGATACATTCGGTTACAAGTAGATGAATATAAGTAAGTATAAGTATCTTGAGCACGTAATAGTAAATTAATTCTCTGCAAGGTTTAAAATAAAATCACTTGTTACAAAAATAAATCGTATACTTTTTATGAACTACTTGGAGGGAAAAAATCCCTTAGGTTCGTTTGCTTTGCATATACATGCAGGGCATTCAGTCGTTCCTTAACAAACATTWTCTCAGCAATATGACACTGCATTGACACTGATCTTGCCCAGGGGTCATCTCTTACAGACAAGAATCTGTTCAGACAATCAAGGACGCGAATGGCCTCGGCATTAGATGGAACTCTACACGACTCTGAGTCCTCTTCTATCGCAGAACCCTCAAGACTTTGCACATGAGCCTCTTTGACAGCTTCCACAATTGTTTCATTGCTAATTGTACCAATTACGTTCTCATGCTCATGGCATGAATTTAGATGATCAAATTCTGATGGCCTTTGTGCAGTAGCCAAAAGTCCAGCAGTAATCAAATAGTTGATACTTTCTTGAATAATGTCCTAAAGACTTTCAAATTTCGTGTTTACACTAGACGAAGATTCAATAGGTAATATACCTGTCTTTCTAAAGCAGTTAGCTAGAGTTACCTCAGTAACCATATTCCAGGCAATCTCTGCAAGCTGCATCGCTTCCAATTGATTAATAGCGAAGATTAGTTCATTATAATTATCATATCTACTGATAGCCCGACGATGGAACAAAGCTCTATAGTGGGCTTTAAAGCATGCAATAATACCTACATTCGTGGGTTGAACATGACTGGTCATGTTTGGCTCAAATCTCTCAATAGTTATATGAGTCAATGTTTTCTGGTAAGTGTGTCCTGCGAAATTATCGATAAGAAGAATTATTTTCTGGCCTTTTTCTCTGCACACTCTATCCAAATCTATTATCCATTCAGTGAAAAATTCACGTGCCGGCTCTAGCGTTATTGTGCTTCATAACAAACACAGCAAATAAGATAGGTACAAGCTGTCCTCGTCTAGGATCTATTGATCGCCCCACATTGTATTCTTACACAAATGTCATAGGTGTGAGCCAGTCGATCATAACACTCCCCCGTGATGATAATCATGATTCTTTCTTGAGAACGATTATAATCACATTAACTGAACATTAGATTTGACCTATGTCAATCCGTCAGCAATTTGCAGTCTTAATTCTACATACACCGGACTGATTAATCCGCTTTTGAACTGTTGGCGACAATAGTGATTCCGAAGTGCTATATGCTTGGAGCGCTTATGATTCTCGTGGTTCTTTATCAAGGAAATTGCCGACTGGTTATTAAGGTACAAAGTAGTGCATATTGACCCATCGATCTTACTTTGTAGCTGAATTGACTCAATGAGTATCTTTACCCATTGTAGTTGTCTACATGTTTCCGTTACAGCTAAGTATTCTGCCTCAGTAGTTGATAGGACTAAGTCTCTTTGTAAGTGTGACCTCCAACAAATTGGCCCTATTGATAGTCTTATCAGTGATCCTGATATCGATCTGCTTGTCGAAGGATCTCCTGCAAAATCTGCGTCCGAGTAGGCTTCAAGTTTTGGCTTTCCATGGCCTCTAAGATAAGTAATACCTTTGTCTGGGTCACTTGCGATATAGCGCAGTATCCTACGTGCTGCTTTATAATGCACCTCTGATAGATTTGTCAGGAAGCGTGCTAAGTGATTTACCGAGATTGAAATATCTGGTCGAGTGTTGTTTGCTGGATACTGTAGACCCCCAATTATTGAATTATATTCAGACTTGAGATTTACTAATGATATTGAGCTACTGTGCTCCATCAGACTTTCCATAGAAGATCTTGCTGCCTTGCACTCTTTTAATCCATGCCTCTCCAGGAGCTTTCGCGCATATTGGCCTTGTGAAAGCTTGAGCGTTCTTTTGTCTGGGCTGCTGATCTGAATGCCCAGGAACAAGTCTGTTTTGACTTGTTTCAACTTGTATCTTTTGTGCAAGGCATTCATAAGTCGATCCACCTTGTGCAAGCTAGGTCCCATTACCTGAATATCATCTACATGAATGATTGTGAATAGATCTTTGTCTTTATTGGTATAGAGACACACATCTGCTTCCGATGGCGGCATTCCTTGTAATCTCAGAAACCCTCTCATCTCATCATACCACAGGGCCGCTAGTTGCTTAAGCCCATATAGACCTTTTTTGATGAGAATGATCTTGTCTTTCTTTTTATATCCCTCTGGCAATTCCATATAGAGATCCGTATCGAGATCAGGATTCAGGAAGGCTGCTGGAACATCTCCCTGTTTTCTAAACCAATTAAAACTATGAGCCAATGCTAATATGATGCGACCTGTCTCTGGCCTAGGTGTTGGTGCAAAGGTTTCTTTATATTCGATTCCAGGACGTTGAGTGTAGCCTTTAACGGTACACCTAGCTCGATACTTGTCGAGTTTACCATCGGAAAGGTACTTCTTTTTGAAAACCCGTTTATTTTTCATCAGAGTTCTACTTTTCGGCAACTTTTAGCGATTATTTAGTTTGATGGTTTTGGTTTTATTTAAGGTGCAGATTTCTTCCTTTGCAGCTGCTAGCCATTGCTTTGCATCTGCACCGCCCATGGCCTCTGCCCACGTTTTTGGACCACTCGTAGTCTTTACTACCTTTCCGTGATGTATCTTGTAATAGTCAATCTCTTTGATGGGTCTCCCACGTTTGCTAAGTGTAGTCTCTTGCTCTGGAGATCTACTACGCTTAGTGCCAGCTAACGGAGGGATTGGATCGCAGCCTGTCATGACTTGATCATATTTTTTATCTAGGTCACTCGCACTCGACTATATTTACTCACCCTGAGAGGTAAGTTCTCTAATTGTAGAATGACTGTTTTGCTCACTTCGCATAGCAATTTTTTCGCAAAAACCATCATACTCCGAGTCACTAATAGATGATCGTCTATTAGGCGATTCGCCCTTCCTTTGATGTATTGGTTCATTATTTTTAATATTTGACTGACTAATAGACGAGTCTTCGGTATCATACTGGCTTTCGTATTCTGAGTCATTTGCTGGAGACGGCGGTGGGGGATGGTCGATGGTGACGGATTTTATGATTAGGGAGTCTTGGGAATTTGTTTCACTTGGTTCCATTGAACTTTGCGGCCAGATATTACTTGGGATCTCTGGTGCAGGTGGTGTAGTTGGTGCTGATATGCTTTCTTTTGAAATAGGCAATGGAACATTTGAATTTTTATTAACCAGTGGGATATTCGGCACATTGGGAGCCACTTTACTCTCCCCCTCAGACTGGGAAAGGTTGAAATCAATGTGAGGTTCCCGAGAATTTCTATTGGTAGTTGTTTCTCCGGAAATAGCATTATTGTTAGCCCAGTAGCTATTTGTCTTTTGTTTATCTATGGAATTAAGCATAGAGCCGAACATAATGTCATCATTGAACGTTACGTGAAGCGTGAAACACTCGATCCATTTCCATCCATTACTAGGTGTTTGTAATGTGGATAGTATACTAGAAAATTCTTGTTAGTGTTCTTATGAAAACCCAAGAACCATCCTAATTCAGCTCTCGCTTCAAATTTTCCAGGCTTAGGATTTATATACTTGTATGCCCGACAGCCAAACCTCGGTATTAGAGTGAAGACAACCTTTTCTTCATATGGTTGGTTTAAACCTTTCATAAAATCGATGAGGGGAACCGACTTAGTTCTAAGACAGCTGAGCCTGCTAGTGATGTAGCAGGAGTGTTCTACAACCCAAGGCCAGAAGCATGGTGGCATGCCAGCATCGATTAACAACGATCGAGCTCCATGAAGTATGGWCTTTATTAGCGGCTTCAGCTGCTCCATTTTGCTC
The DNA here is from genome assembly GCA_000208805.1 of Erysiphe pisi. Lineage (NCBI taxonomy): Eukaryota > Fungi > Ascomycota > Leotiomycetes > Helotiales > Erysiphaceae > Erysiphe > Erysiphe pisi. Next base: position 6,566 of record CACM01002219.1, read on the forward strand.
CGGAGTGTATGGGGCAGAGATATCAGTTCTTATGTTATGTTTAGCACAGTGGTCTTTGTCTTGATAAATTCTGAGCCGCCGTCCCTAAAGATTGCTCTGACAAGTTTACCATATTGGTGATTTTGATACTCTATCCAATCCACTAATTGGCTGGTAATCTCGTCATTTCTTTTAGTCGTGATTATCCATCTCATACGGGTCTTCGCATCTATTAAGATTAAGGCATATTGCGATCCATTGATCGCAGTTGTTAAATTACCTACTGTGTCTATGAATACTTCTTCTAGAGGTTCTGCAGGTGTTGGTCTTTTGTCCCTTGACACATATCTTAAAAGCGAATCTGTACTCCACGGCTCTCGAGAAACAATGAGGTCCATCGAAGGATAGGCTTCGGCCATCCTTGAGCTTGCGTCCGCCAAACCAACTTGTTATGCAGAACAGCATTGAAAGCTTCCTGTATGTCACGGTTTTCAGACAAAACGCGTATACAATTTTTTATGTACAGTCTATTAATAATAAAACTCTAAAGACTTAAACTAAAACAGTAAAGGAATCCATTAAATACATTGATAAATATGTTGTTATCTTCTAGACGTCTCTATGAACTCTCGCTCCAAAAACGTTATAATTGTTTCAAGGAGATTCTGGAAGGATCTACTTGTGCACGTGACCTGTTGTGGCTTCCATAGTATCTATGCCTACGCTGGCTAGCGTAGGCTACAGTTATCCACCGGCTTATCATTCGTTACAATATACATCCATTGTGACAAGTTTTGAGGCCCAATATTGTGTTTTTGCTTCCTCTATGCCATGTACCACACAAGAGACGAGATCAGTCGCTGATCGTTTTGGTACAGCTCCAAATTGTTACTAACGTACAATATCCAACATAATGGCAAGGTAAGATATTCATTTAGCTAATGGTCTCTCGAATCCCTTTCCTAGACACGAAAGCAAATTTATTGGCCTCCATGCTATTGTAGACGATGGGCCACGCCCAAGTTTTAGAAGGAAAAACCACTTCCACCAGCTTAAAGAAAGATGGGTGATATCCGAGACGAAGACAGGCTCGAAAAAACTGTAAAACGTGAGATTCTATATTGATTCAACACGCTGCTTGAAGCTCAACAGAAATTCAGTAGGCGTCCGGGCTAGTATTGCCATTACCTATCGTGCAAGTCCGTACCTCAAGCTCCGTCGAACCTTCCCAGCACGAAATATCTTCTTCTCCTGAAAGTACGCATGAGAGAAGGTCATCCGATGCTGGAAATCGTGCTAAGTGGCAATCTCATAGAATTAATGGACGTTCGGACTGGTCAGATATGGATTATCCTTCGTGCCAGAGAGGAGGAGTAATGCAAGCATGACGGAGGGTCCCCCATTTCACAAGTTTCTAGCATTTCGAGAGGATTTGATGTCTTCTATTTTTTTTYTAATGCTCTCTTTTTGCTGGGGCAACCGTATTTCTGAAGGCCTACGCCAGTGTGACGCGTTCGAGTTCATTTACTGCATCTTGATATTCTAACTCAGCAGACTTAGATTCCGAAGTCCACCATAGTGCACTTCTTCAGCTTTTCTTGTTGGGGCGCTTCCCAACTGCTTTCAATGCATTATCTAAGGTCCAACATAAATATTGAGCGAAGTTTTCTATCCCTTCTATTGTCCTTAGTAGTCCTACATAAAACCACAAGAAAAATTTCATGCAGTCAAATTGGGCTTAGCTTGAAAGAAAGACATGGGTAGAATCATTTAGTTCTTTGAAATTCATTGTACATAATCTTTGTCGAGCATTCTTATAAAATCGAGGCACAGAAGCTCTGTTACCTGATCGACCAAAAGGTACGGGATTAGGCTTATATCACATATTCAATTTACGGTACTTATACACTTCAAAATATCGCATTGAAAGCACGATAGGAGAACATGACAAGTGGCGTGACGTAGAAAAAGGGAGGCAATTCGAGCGTGATTTACTAACGACTGTACTCTCTCAACATCTTCAACTAGGTATTCTCAATCTCTAAAGTTATAAAAGTTTGGTCATGGCCATCATTTCTCAAGTCATAGCTGCTTGTACTCTCCTTACATAGCTTTTTATGACTGTTGAGATAAAAATTGAAGAATATTTCAGTGAAAATTTCTCTTTTTTTAATGGTCACTTTTCTTTTCCCCATACAGTATGTAGTAAGAGCGATTAGTATCATGATTAATGTCCAGTTTAACGCTGCTTCTTGGTTAATATTACAAGAGAATAGAGGTATGGCAGGCAGCCTTCAAGAATTTTTTCACGCGTGTCGTTGCTTCGTGAACCTGAACGGGCGTTTGTGCCTATTTGATTAATGAAATAAAAAGTATTTTAACCACGATCTTAAGTATACCAACTGGAAAACTTTTCTTCCATTTATGATTGAAAGGAAGATGGATAAAAAGGCTTTTTTTGTCCTGGGATCCTTTAGATGAATAATTTATGATAACGGTTGCTTTTTTAATGTGCTTAAGAGCTATTTAAACAGATTTTTTCTATGACTATGGCGTAAATATGTCACCAGTTCAGCATTTCTAGAATGTTACAAGCCGCTGCCTAACAGGAGTTGTTCGTTCGGTTTGGTGTTTGTCACACTATTCTTGTGATGGGATACGCCGTTAAGATTTGTATCTCGCTAAGTTGATTTATAAAAGATATAGGCCAATCAGTACCGTGCCAGAATGAATTATTCTGTATTGATAGGCTAAAGCTAAGGTTAAGCCAATCATTGTGTAGCTCTAAAGTCACTTTATATGATACCCTAGTAACCAGTAACCCTGAGTGGCAAGTTTCGGTTAAGTGCACACATCACTTTATCTTGAGATTCATATTACTTCCACGACATCTCCACAACCATTCTTCTCGAGCCTCCCAACCTGTAAAGACAATGGCTGACGAATATGTGAGCATCAAGCTAAATAATTTTTTTCAGTTCACTTGGCCTACTTTCAAATGCTAATATATTCTAGAATGCCGCCGAAGCTGCGGAGTTGAAGAAGAAACGAACCTTCAGAAAATTCTCATACCGTGGAATTGATCTTGACAAGTACGGATAATTTTAACTCATTCATAATACCTGGAAAATTTGTAAAAGGGGAGCAGCAGCTAACCCTACATCATTCACGAATAGACTTCTGGATCTTTCCTCCGACCAACTCCGCGATGTCGTTCATGCTCGTGCACGTCGACGGTTTAATCGTGGCTTAAAGCGAAAGCCAAAGGGTTTGATAAAGAAACTTCGCAAAGCTAAACAGGAAGCCCAACCAAATGAAAAACCCGCATTAGTTAAGACTCATCTACGAGATATGATTATTGTGCCAGAAATGATCGGCAGTGTCATTGGTATTTACTCAGGAAAAGAGTTCAATCAAATTGATGTAAAACCCGAAATGGTTGGCCACTACTTAGGAGAATTTTCCATCTCATAGTAAGTTAATATCTTTGTCTAATTATCAATAACTCTAATATTCGTTCAGCCGACCTGTCAAGCATGGAAGACCAGGTATTGGTGCTACTCATTCTTCTCGTTTTATTCCTCTTAAATAATGGGCTCAACTTGAACTTCAACCAAAAAAGGATTGGCGCTTTATATATTATGATGGATTATAGAATTGCCTGGAATAACATTGTAGTCTTTGGATGAAGGGTACATAAAGAATATACAACATAATTTGAAGGTCAAAAGAAGTTCCTCGTGGCTATTCTCCAACTTGCGATTAAAACAAGATCAATTCCTACCCAGCAGATATTACTTGATTAACTTCGTAATGTTAGAATAAATGTGACGTAATCTCAGCCCAAACCCTGAATCTAACAACACATGAAATTATTCATTCATAAAAGTCACTAATTAAAGCTGCAAGTATTTCTATACTTTACGAAATAGTATTCCAATATTTCATAACCACTATTACATTCTAGTTAATTTTTTGCTTTCATATTTTTGTCAAACATCAACTTTAAAACTCTAGGTGCCGTTATCTTTGTCATCTACATTTCTACTCTCAAGCTTAAATCCACTTAATCTCCGGTTTGGCCTGATGATTTTCGGTATTTTTTTTTTAACATGTAAAGTAGTACCAGTCACGGCCCACACTTCTCGGTGGACAAAATAGCTATGGATCAAAACCAGCTAGAAGTTTAGTTATAGCCATCATTTCTCAAGTCATAGCTGCTTGAAACCCTCCTTATGTTGCTTTTTATGACTGTTGAGATGTCAAATCCACAGCTAGACTACGAGTTTAATATTTTAATGTATAATCACAATCATGAAGAAGTCCAAGATTTCCATCCAGACTTGATCGAACCGAGAGAAATATATAGGCCCAGAATATCTAAAATAATGAGGAGGAGGATGATCAAAAAAAATCGATTGCAGTATCCTACAACAAGACACCCTTGGCGTAAATCTTCGTCTAAGACGTCCGGTCCACCTTAGTTATCGATGAATGGTTTTCAAAGTTTCAAATTGAGATTGACTCGTGCGACAAGAAATTCTTTGACGATATGAAAAGACTTTTATATACTTACAGAGATTTAAATGCATTTAAGATCAAAGATATTCCAGCCACGGACTTCTTCTTGCATAGGACACGTCTGAAAACCGGCGTTAAGCCCCAACGCGAAAAGAAGATTATTCAACAATCAGATCGTCAGAATTTTTGGCTCCAGAAAACCATTATAGAGGGATCAGAACCAGGTATGTACGAAAAAGCTCCTATTAAAATGGAAAGTTCTCCAATTGGTCAGCAGATGTGCGAGTAGTGGAAAAACCAGTAAACGCACTTGATATGAGAGTAACTTTCAACTATGTGTATGAAGATTTACCTGGAACCTACATGGAAAATCCAAAATTCATGTTTACCTTTCTCTACCTCAACATCATTGTTTTATCCAAATGGACATTAAGCATGCATATTGGCCTATTCCAGTTCGTAAGTACGATTGGCATATATATGCTTTTTTTTAWTTCCCGGAATTGGCCAACTGCAACCGACCCGTATGCCTCAGGGTTGCGGAAACATCAGGCTTTAGTATGCAGGAACTCATGAAAATTGTATGGAGACTCAGTCACATTCCTTCACTTCCAGTGCATCCTCGAGGTGATCCCAATCACCCAATTCAACCTCAGTTTTCAGAAGACGGTTCTGAACCATTATTACTTCGACTACAGTTCGAATTCGAAGCCGCTAAGGTTCGTTTCTAGGTCGATAATATTTTTTCTGGATGCAAGTCTATTTCTGAAGCCTACAAACTTTTATGTGAATATTTACTTCCACGGATTTCTTGGGCAAAAATACGTCTCTCTTTTAAGAAATTTAAATTATATTTCAATTCAATAACAGTACTTAGCCTGGTCCACACTGCTGGAGGAATCATTAAACCTAAGCAGGGTCATTAAATCAATCCGAGATACAAAGATTTCTTGGAATGATTGGAACTATGGGACGATTTATTGTTAATTACTCTGAAATTACCCATCCTTTATCCAGACTACAAGGTCATGTACCTTGGCAGTGGGGAGCATGGGAACAAGCCTCCTTTGACCTTTTGAAAGAAAAAGCGTCTTCGGTTACAGAATCTAATGGACATGATCCACATAAAGGATGTTTCTTATATTCTGACGTTTCTGGCTATGCTGCGGGCTGTTGTATAACAACGTCCCTTAACGTACCCTGGAAATCTTTGCACTCACGTGAATGATCGACAAAAACGATCCAAAAACAATAATTAGCGTGCGATAATTAAAGGGGACCCATGTAAACAACCACCTAGCTTATTATGAAATAAACTATATGGTAGACTGCATGTCTTACGAAGTACTTGGAGAATTTAAGAAGCAATTGCTCCAGCGCATATTCGCTTCAATGACAACCTACCCTACAGCTTATTTAAAAAAAAGACTTAGAATTTTCACGTTCTCTCAAATGGGAAACTATTAAAAAATGATATTTCCATCTACTACGGTAGCATATTGCTTCAAATTCTTAGATTTTTTTGTTATTATGTCATTAGATCTCTTAATAAAACTCCAGCCCCAGTAAAGTTTTTTAAGGAAATTAATTTGTATTAAGTCGACTATTCATGTGTCTATTTACATGCAACTTACTACGTGTATATTAAACTCTAGAATCAATGGTCTAAACCTRCATCGGTTACTAGAAAGCACTACTGATCAGCTATATAAGATCCCCTTCCAGGAGGGATTTTTACGTACTAAACTCATAGTTAGCTCTTTTTGAAGCTCCTTTCAAGCTAATAAAACCTTGTAGCAGGATGTCTATACCGAGCCCACGTCTCTGGCATGGTTCGCTTTCTTTTTAATTGTCCGATTTCTTCAAGAAGAATTCGGTCATTCGAAAGGCTTTGCCTACTTCTAAGATATACCTGGAGAAACTTGACGTTACCAATTTTTTTCTGCTCTTCTAGTAAACTTGCAATAGCTAGTTTAATTGATACACCATCTTCGACATCGATTTCTTGGGTCTCATCATCACTTAAGACCAAAGCTTCTTCGTTTTCGTCCTCGGACTCAACAACATTAGCCTCTACAGAGTCGCAATCAGATCCAGAGCTACTAAGACTAGGATCATCGTCGAAAATCCGATCACTATTTTCAGCGAGCATATCACTTCCTTGTATCCTATATTCTGGGCGGAGATTTAGTTGCTTTCCAACCCAGAATGTCTACCGTCTTTTACGGCGGACCTCCAAGAAAAATAGTATGGGATTTGAGAGGTCCTCAAAGCAACATAGGATATGTTTACAGAGAAGAAATCGACTTAGTAGAAATGCTTCACATGCACATGTCCACTTAATTGGAT
>CACM01002214.1:0-14025 GCA_000208805.1 Erysiphe pisi
CGTCCTAGACGATGTTCTTAGCGTGGATCATCTCCCCCYCCATCTCCACAAGCCACTTCGTGACTTTATCACTGATCTCAACGCCATAGCACAACGACATTTCGATAGCCATATAAACGGAACCTTACGCCCTATGCTACCTTGCGCCGTAACTACAGACAAATCTAATGTCTGGAAGAACTCCGCTACTGCAACTGAAAATAAAGTCCTGATTGCTACGCCTACAGTAACTGGAGCTAAGAAGACAATGACTTCGTCTAATTCAACCATCAAGGCTACACAAGAAGCCCACATGCAGCCCCCTAAACACACCAGCCAACAAATTTCTCGTCAATGTCCACAACAGCGGCATCATCAAACTCAGCATCCGTGATAATCGACTTTTAGTCAGAGTCCCTCCTGGACATACATCTCCTAATATTTCCTCCTACCCGACGATGCTACAACTTAATGGCTTCCTGAAAGAAAAATTTAAACGGGAATTGCAGATAACTAAGACAGGATTTGCGATCTGTCCCTTCTCTCTCGCCGCTCAAAAAACACTTTTTTCTAGGAAGAGTGAACTGGAGTCCTTTTTGTCAACAAAAGTAGACTGTAAAGTGGAAAAACCAGCCAGCCACTTAGCATACCCTCTGTCCGGAATTCCTCGCTCGTACGCAGGATATAACTGTAATTCCATCGAAGGGGTCACAATTACAGCGCCTCTCATTTCGGAAGCCTTAAGAGATATATCAGACATATCCCCAGTTAATATTATTAAATGTAAAAGCCCTAATATGTTAGAGCATATTTACCATAAAAACTGGGTCGCTCTGTATCCTGAAGGATTTTTACTACCCAAAATGATCACTCTGTTTGGTGTCCGCGTGCAAACAAAGCTACTACCCAAAAAATCGAAGACTCCTCAGTGTAATAAGTGTTTTGGCTGGCACAATGAAAGATCTTGCAATAGGACACAATGCTGCAGGATTTGTGGCTTTACAAAGAATGTAGAATATGAACATAAATCATGTGCTCCGGAAATAGAACATAAATGTCCACCAAGGTGCGCCAACTGCCACGGATCACATCCAGCTGATTCCTTGGGGTGTCCCATCAGACTTAGATAGAATCAAAAACTACCTACAAAAGCTGAAATAGTAAAGATCCGACAAGGGGCCTTTGCAGCCAGAATGAGATTGGTTGCAGCTCACTGTAAACCTATCTCATCTAAAAAAAATACACAAGCAAATAGCGGGAATGAATTCACCACAAGTGCAGCTCCCTCAACCCCCCAAATTACTCGTCGTCTATTCTCTGCCTCACCATCCCCATCTCGCGGCCGTCTCGCGGTACTAAAAGTCCCTTACGAAAACCGTAATAATAGCCATTTTAGAATGGATGAATGACTGATACACCAAAATACCTAGAAATCCTATCCTCCAACGTGGGCCGCTCCTTGTCTACACATGAGACCGCCCTTCGAATTGCTTTCGATACACAAACGGATATCTTGCTAATACAAGAACCGTTCATTTATAGAGATTTATTTCGCAGAATAACCCGAAAACACCCTGCTTTTGAATGCTTCACCCCAGTTAACGACTGGTTAACCAAGCCACGCGTACTCACTTATACTAAGAAAAACGCAGGACTCTCATTCCTATAAAACCGCCTAAAAATATCACTAGTTCAGGAAATAAGCGATGTTCTCTTCCTCAGTGTCAAGATCTCCAATAACCCGTGTCTCACCATAGTGAATATATACAATGCCCCCCCCAGATCTATCAATCCGCGAGAGAGAGGTAGATTACATTTGGGCATTAGAGCAAACGGTGAATGTTTTCATGGACAGAATCACTGGGCCTATAATAATCTTTACCGATCGAGAGTTAGCCTTGATGACTGGAATTAATCTTGTTTTTTCCAGAGCAAAAAATTTACTTTGTATCTGGTACATCGATAAAAATGTGCTAGCAAATGTTAAAAAGACATCTTGCTACAGATGAGGCTTGGAAGAAGTTTTACGGAAGTTGGTGTGCAGTGTACTGTCGTGCGACCGAAGAAAAGTTTTACGAGAAGTGGACGATGTTAAAAAATGACATATACAATGGTGGTTTTGCATATTTGGAAACAAAATGGATTCCTTACAAAGAAAAGTTTGTTTTGGCCTGGACGAAAAATGTAAAACACTTCGGCCACGTAGCAACATCGCGAATCGAAGGAGAACATGCAACTCTGAAAAAGTGGATTGCCGTTTCCACTAGTGACTTGGCGACGGTCTACGATAGACTAGTACTGTCAAGTCAACAGCAGCGGTAGACGATCAGTCAGAAATTTGCTTACGATCGTCCGCACACTCTCACCCGCACCAGCGGGGCCTGTTGCTGGAGTAATTTCAATAAGAAAATATCTCATCATGCACTTGCCCAAGTAAGTAAGGTGAATTCTGTCAGTAGGGCCATCTATACCTGTACACTAATTCGATTCATTTAGGCTTTTGAAGAGTACCAAAAAGCCCTATCAATCAACATTCATGAGCAATGCATGAACGTTCTCACAAGTACGACGGGTTTGCCGTGCGTGCATACAATTCGGGAAGTTATTGATGCAAAAGAGAATTTGCGGATCGACCACTTCCACCGTCACTGTTGGTTGCACCAGTTCGTGACACTTGGGTTGTCTGGTGCGGAAAGTCGGGATTTTGGCAGTATTATTGCAGATAAGCAGGAACGTTACGAAAAATTGTCAGAGCATCAATGACCCCTTCAGGAGAATTTTTCTGGGCTTACTACTAACACGAGTACAGCCGTGCAGGATCCAGAAATTCTACGAGGACGAGGACGTCCCTAAGGGTCTTCAAGCACAACTAGAGATCCCTCGGCATTTGAGTACCTTGTTTCGGACGAAACGAGGCGAACAAGACGAAAATGTGGATCATGCATCGAAGAGGATCACAACAAACGCACTTGCCCATCGTCGCAATGGGGCACGCGTAGTGGGGTTCAGTGAGGTGGCTCCTTGCTTTGTTTATTTGGCCTTGTGTTATTCTCGTGAAATATAGACTATGTACTTTCTTAAATACCGAGCAGGGTATGGGTGTGATGTATGGTATGCGAATTCAATTTTACGACGAGGTGTGGCGCTTAAGAAAATTTGTGGCTTATACTGGAGGCTGGGGTGTGGCGATACTGGCTCCCTTTATTAAACGTGTTAAAGAATGCGCCTCCGGAAGTAGAGCAGTTTTTAAACGATTTGATGGAAGGAAAGAAACCAAGTACTGAATTTAGACCAATAACCAACACTCCAAATAATTTAGCTCCGAAGCAAATCATATCTCCATCGCCAATCGAGTCAATAAGGTTGGACGCTAAATTTAAGAAATGGGACGGTAATTCTCTGACATGGATGCCGCATTATTGTCTTTTAAAAATATAATGTAAAATTTACCAACCCTTATTGGTCACTGATGAAGCAATCTTCATGAAGATCTATGAGAGCATCCCGGAGCCCAAAAGACAACAAATTAGGAGTTATTGGATCCAATGTGGATGAAATGACATCTATAACTGGAAGAAAATGCTGGAAGTTTTTCACGAAGATTTCTTCGATAGAATTGAAGCTCAGAAGGCAGAAAGGAAACTTCTCGCCGTGAGACAAGGTGAGAGTCAAGTTTTTAGGAAATTCCTACAAGAATAGGAGCTTCAATTTGAATATGCCGGAGGACAAGGGTGGTTACCGGCGCCATAGCCACTTAGTGCGTCAAGGTAGAACATTTGGACTTGCAAAACGCCAAAATCATAGTAACAATTCAAGGGACTCCGACTTGAATAATTTAAGTAACAACGATATTGTTGGTACGGTAAGTTAGACGCGCGTAAAGGAATAAAACAGTGTAATCACAATTAGTAATCAAAATCTATTTCTATGTAACCTTCTCTTTCTCTATCATGAGATTATTTACAGATTCGAAGACGCGATCGCGTTTACTTGCATAAATGCCTGAGGCACTAATAATAGTTTTATAGAATTGGCTTTATCCCAACAGATATAGAGTCGGAAAACGATTAGCCTCCAGACGGAGTCGCGCTTGGATGGAGGAGGTTGCTGATTTAGCTAGGAACGTCAATGAGGAAGTAAAAAAGATTGTAAATTCACTTCATGGAAAACCCGTAATTATAGATGCAATAATTAACTCAAAATTGATATCAGTCCTATTGGACCTGGGTTGCACTATATATTCAGTTTTTAATAAAGACCTTACAGATCGACTCCATCTCCCGCACACTAAAGTATCCCCAAGAGAACTTGGATTAGCAACAAATCCCTCTGATGGCCTTAAAATAATAGTAGATGAAATTTTTGGGCGGAAATAGATATAGATGGTAAGAGCTACATATGTGGATATATTATAGAGAGACTGGCACACGATTTAATTTTGGGCGAGCCATGGATGAGATTAAACGATGTTGTGTATCGTGCCCGAGATCGCACACTTTATCTTGAGAAAGATGACCACCTTGTCCAAACGCGTGGTTCAGTTAAGCCACATATGGATATTTCAATGGTCAAACACACGGAATTCGCTGCTTATCTCAATAGTTTTTACAAGCAGAAGGAACAAAAGTCAAACAAACAATGTGTCTCGATTTTCGCAGCATCATTAAATGATATTAACAAAATGTTAGCACAGAAGAAGAAATTCACCAGAAAGGAATTATTAGATAAACTCCCTCTTCAATTACATCATTATTATCAAGCCTTTGAGCCTGATAAAGATGACGCCAGTGACTTACTGCCACACCGTCCCGGAATCGACATAGCCATTGAGATTGAAAAAGATAATCAAGGCGAAGATAATGATCTTCCGAAAGGACTACCTTACGGAATGTCTCGAGATGAACTCTTGTGTCTTCGAAAGGAAATCACAGAGCATGTTGATCGCAATTGAATAAGAGCTAGCAGTTCTCCGGGTGGTGCACCAGTACTTTTCGTACGAAAGCCAGGTGGAGGCCTTTGTTTTTGCGTTGATTACCGATCTTTAAATGCGACTACAAAGAAAGATCGATATCCTCTCACCCTTGTAGAAAAAACTTTTAGGGCAATTTCCAGGGCCCAATGGTTGACTAAAATTGATGTGAGTGTGGCTTTTCACGGAGTTCGAGTTAAGAAGGGTGATGAATGGAAGACTGCCCTCCAGACGCGTCTGGAATTATTTGAATGGCTATTGATGCCATTTGGGCTAACCGGGGCTCCTGCAGCTTAGCAAAGATGGATGAATCATCTCCTCTGAGATTATCTTGATGATTTCTGCATCGCATACTTAGACCATGTATTAATCTGGAGCGATAAAGGAAAAGATGACCATTTAAAGAAGGTAGATAAGTCTTAGAGAAGCCTGCGAACGCTGGACTAAAATTAGATCTTAAGAAAAGCGAGTTTGCGGTAAAAGGATTAAAGTACCTAGGATTTGTAGTTACAGCAGGAAAAGGAATATCCGTGGATCCAGAGAAAAAGACTGCCATAGAAAGATGGGAATGCCCTAAAACTCAAACTGCAGCTCGTTGCTTCTTAGGTTTTGCTAACTTTTACCAAGATTTTATCGATAACTTTGCCAGTCTTATTGCTCCCCTTCAGCGATATACCCAAAAACAATTCTCTAGAAACGGGAGGATACAATTAGATCATGAAGCGCAAAAATCCTTTGAGAAACTGAAGGAACATTTCATTACTTCACCAATATTGGCACTGTTTGATCCAAATTTGAAAACAGTACCGGAGATAGATTTTTCAGGATGGGCGATGGGAGCCTGTCTTTCACAAGTTGATCAGGAAGAGAAACTTCGACCGATAGGATATCTTTCAAAAAAATTATCGCCTCCGGAATGCAATTATGACGTGCACGACAAAGATTGATTAGCAATCATTCGAGTCCTTGAATTTTGGAGAGCCGAAATGATGTGTCTTCAACACCCTGTCGAGATACTGACTGACCACAAAAACTTACAATATTTCATGACGAAAAGAACATTATCTGAGCGACAAATTCGTTGGAAATCTATTCTCGACTTTCTTTCTGGAATAAAATTGCGTTACTGACCAGGAAAAGAGGCTGGGAGGCTAGATGCCTTATCTAGATTAAAGCAGGACATGCCTAAAGATCCAAATGACTCACATTTACGACTTCGAGATAGTGAAGATGCATGGACAACTACGRARGCAAATGCTTATAATCGTRGTYGAAATAGCTCAAGCAAAGCACACACAGCTCATCGAGCAGCAGCACTACCAAAGTCACTACGAAGCGAGGTATTTGGGTCTGCTTAAGCCGGCTTATCGGTATCCCAAACAATGAGTGCTTTTAGAGACCATGATGACTTCAATTTGGTTCAAAAAGACATCAGTAACACAATGAAAAAAGCTAAGCAGCGAGTACTCCTTTTCTGGGCTTCTCTACAGACATGAACTGCAGACGGACAGGCACAAGATCAACAGAAATCTCGCCACAACACTAAAATTCCTCTACTACAAACTCTTATCGGTCATATTCATAATTTCGTACCCCAGAAACTTGAAACAAAGATCCAAAGAATGCCACAAAGCCCAGAAGTAGAATTAGGATCTCCCTGTTCCTGTATTCTTCGTCCTACATATGGCCTTCCGTGCTTCGATGTAATATTCGAGCGTTATAAGGCGAAAAGCTCTCTTCAAACAAATCGGATATTCATATCCATTGGGGGTTTAAGCGTGACAAAGTGTGATGGGAAACAGAGTTTGGCGGACGTCGCGCACCAACAAAGCCGTAAGAAGAATTTATATTTTTTCTATGACTATCTACAAAATGGGAAAGACTACTCTAAATACCAATCTACAATTGTGAGTGATCCCGTTACATCTGCTGGTCCTTCAATACCACCTGGAGTTATGTRTGTCTTAGCTTGTTTAAAATCACGTGGCTAATTTCCTTTAGGATGGCTGGCTGGGCCTGAAAGAAAAGCCCAGCCCCACAGTACCGGCACWGCCCGTAACAGCTGGGGCCTCGGATCGTTGAAGATAACTGTCGTACGTGGGATAAGGCCAACATTGCCTTAGTGGAAGCAAGATTGATGTGCTGGTGAAAGGTTAGCTTGCGATCAAAAAGTATTCCTAGCCATCGAACATTATTCTTAGGAAGAATTATCTTGTTTCCACATTTTAGGGACATTTCCTTTGTAGTCTCTCTTTTTCTGTGGAAATATTGGAGCTCTTTTTTTTCAGGGTCAAGAGAAATGCCTAACTCTTGAGCATATCGGAGCACTTTGTCTAGACGGCTTTGAAGAATCTGACCGCATTCTGAGATTGAGCGAGCTCTAGCTAGAAGGCATATGTCATCAGCGTAACCTAGATTGACACCAGAAACAAGCTTGAAGATAGGCTCCATATATAGGAGAAAAAGAACGGGGCTTATGGGAGAGCCTTTGGAAGTCCGCACGACAGAGAAAACTCATCAGATGTGAATTCATCTAAAGTTATTGAGGCAGATCGATTGGACATGAAAGAGTCTACCCACCGAACCTGGCTCTCTGGCCAGCCCTGGCTTCGAAGCCGAAAAATTAAGCGATTGTGTAAATCTCCGTCGAAAGCGCCCTTCACATCTAGCGTTGATATAGCCGCAACTTCCTTATTATTCTCGGCTGTTTGAATATCCGTGACCAGGGTTGTACTGAGATCTAATGCGCAACGCATCGGGACTGCACTGCATTGATGCCGACCAAGTATTTTATTCTGAATAGCCAAGGAGGCTATTCTTCGAGCGAGGAGTCTTTGGAGACCCTTGCCTGAGCAGGAAAGTAGTGCAATAGGACGGTAACATTTTGGTTATGTCCAATTTCTCTCCCCACTATTTCTAATCATTATGATTTGTGCTTGTTTAAACTCTTTCGGATCGATTCCCGAGTGTATGCATTGTCGAAAAAGATGGCAGGCCAGCTAGCTCATAGTAATTTCGCAGGAACTTGGTCTTTTCCCGGAGAGGAAGAAGGGACAGCACATACAGCATTGTAAATTTCTAGATTTGTAATTTCTGGGAATTCAGATGTTCGTTGAGGGACTGTGGGAACATCTGATGGTATGTCTTTTACGTCAAGATGTCGGTCCAACAACGTAGATTTTAGAAGATCCACTTTATCCAAACTATTGCTCACTACTCCATTTGGGCCTTGTAAAGGAGGTGATGAGTAAGATGGAATTGAGATATGCCGTTTAACAATCTTGTAGATAGAAGGTAGGTCCTTCGCATTATCAACCTAGGATTTCCAGAGAGCCGCTTTTGCACTTCGAACTAAACTTCTGAGTATTATTTGCTCTTCGTAAGCTCGCCCTGTGCGTCGCGCCCGTTTGAAAATTCTAGCAGCTGCTCTGCATTCTTCAGTCCAACAAGGTGCCCCTTTTGAGCATGTATTGATTTGCGGGGTGGCAGCGGAAATTGTGGCTGACAGATCCCTCATCAGAGAACTCGCATTCTCTTTAGGATCTAGGGAAATTGGGCTTGAAGGATAAGCCAGGAGTTGCAGGAGTATTTTAGTGTCACATTCGTCATACATCAACCTTCCCTGAGTGTGTGATTCCCTAACCTCGTATCTGGGGATAAAGGTTAAAAGTGTTTCGTGATCCGAAGTAGTATGTAAGTGCGGAGCTATAATTGCTTCTATCTATGGTACATTTGACCAGACTAATTCTAATACCCCACCTCGATTATGTGTTGGGGTGTATCTGTTTAGTAAATTTAAGCCGTGTTGTTCAGCCCATTCTTCTAAGGAATCACCAAGAGGGGGTCGATGATCCGTTGAAGGGTCCCAAGACGCATGTTTTCAGTTGATCTCCAAATTAGAGATCTAGAAGGAGGAGACTGGTCTATGAGTATGCTTAGGCCTTGACCTGCGCCTTAAGAGCCCGCAGGTGCATCTTAAACATTCCAGACATCTATCGTCCGACGGTCGGTTAACTGTAAATGCAGAGAGAAAAAATCTCATGTGTGTCCAGTGGTAGTTTGAGTTGCGCGTATATGGAAGGATTTCCGGACATAGCTTGCCACTCTAGGGCGAGTTCCATTTTCTGGTTTGTGTAGAAAGGTGCGGGAAGAAGGGTGTGACTTAGTGAGAGGGCTGTTGGGGTTATTACTGACCCATGGTTCTTGGATAGCAATAAAATCTGCATTTGAGTCGTAAGCTAAACAAAGAGCAATATCGTGTGCAGGTCCACCACGTCCAACGTTTACCTGAAGAAAACGTAGACCGTCGGTATTTCGGTATCTAAACTTCCTCCTCGTCATTAGAAACCTCCATATCATCTGTTCGTGACTCTCTGGTTTGAGTTGAATGTTCTGCAAGCATGGCTTTGACGGGTCCATTTTGTAATTCGGCGTGAACTTGTGTCCAGGCAGCCCCCACCGCCCCGCAGTTCGAACCGCACGGATCTGACGTGAATTGAGTTTGGTGAAGACTCCATGTACTCGTGTTGGTCTGGCTGGAAACTCTGTGTAGTCTGCTTTGTGTGGTCCGCGGCAATTAATACATCTAGGACAGATATGTGAAGTACATGTGCTTGAGCAATTTCCAGTATGTCTAGGACGAGAGCACTGAACTCATCGTGCGATTCGAGAACAATTGCGGCTGTGATAGAAGCCAAAGCAGTTTTCGCATTGTGTTAGAGGCTTTTTGACAGAAAGTTTTTGTACAGTTGTAGGGGCACCAAAAAAGCGTATTGCTTGTGGCCAGTTAGGCTTGTTAGATGACCGAAAGGATAATACGACGGTTCCCTAATGATTATTTTCGTCATTGGATTTCGCTGTCCAGTGAGCACGTACGGGTCGGCAGCCTGTAATCTGCTGGGCTTCTTCCGCTAGAGCATTTCCATCAATTTGGAATTCATTTCCGAATGTAGAGTGTAATCTCTTGGGCACTGGTTGGACCAGAAAAGTTGTCCACGATTCCTRTCTCTCTATTTCAGTGGCAGAGAAAACTACCTTCAATTGGTCCTTGGCCTGGAGAATTTTATGCACTTTTGTATCATTCTCAGCTACAAGTGCAACCCCAGAGCTTGTTGCATATGCATCTTTAACGCAAATTGGGTCTCCTAAAACCTCGTTTACTTTTTTCATTAACGTGAAAGGCTTGTGGCTACGCATTGGATGGTTTTCCTTTAATCGGATCATGACACGGCGGTCTGTTGAAAAGTTTCATGGTATGTTGTGCTCTCCTTGTTTTGGCTTCTTATTTATATTTGAGCCCCTTTTTAAAATTTCTGCATAAGTATTCTTAGGGCTTTGCTTATGAGGCTGAGACTTGTCGGGCGATTTGGTGGCTTGTTGCGGTTTGTTGGTCAGATGACTTATATCGAGCGGACGTGCCGCAGCAAGGTCTTCAATCGCTGTGAGTATTACTTTTTCAAAAAGCTCTGCTGATTCCGGACAGTTTTTCTTGACATCTGGGAGAATATTATCGAGGGCTTTTGCAACAGAAAGTACTGTTTTTCCCGGGAAATACGTGCTGCTTCTCTAGCTGCCGCACCACGGTCAAACGCAGCAGTAAGAGTCCCTGGGCGGGGAGTTGGAGGTGTCGTGAGAAATGGGTCTTGTGACTCATTAACAGTATTTTGAGAACAAATAGTAGCAGCTGGTGTTGTGGAAGCGGCGGGAAGTGGGTAGGGGGAAGGCGACAGATCTGCGACTTCTTGCTGTAGTTGCGAGTATAATGGGTTAGGGCCAACTGATTCTGTTGGCGGCGGGTCCTCCTAAAGAGGGCGCTTTCCGCGCCTGGTGATAGAGGGCATTAAAAATTTTGATGTTTAAATATAAATTGTAGTGTTGATTCTGTAGGATTGAGCGATTCGAAATATTCATGATAATCATCAGATAAATATTATGTCCAAGGAAAATATGATATCACGTGAAACCGCGCTCAAAATGAGGTAATTGCATTTGTCATCAACTCTGTATTTGTCGTGCGTAGCGCGAAATTACCAGCTTTAGCAAGCCAATTAATTCTGCTTAGCACTACGTTCAATAGCGAATATACACACAAATATAGGTATGAAATATCATCTGCTATGAGTTTTCCTGTCAGGATACCGTAAGAGATATAACGGACTAGATATTTATTGAGAATGTCTTCTCAAGATTTTCAATTCTCATCCCCGAGATCCACGGTTGGAAGTAGGCGTCAAAAGTCGCGATACACGTATAAGAACCTGACACAGTTGGGGCAGTCTGCTACAAACTGTCCACTACGTGTTATTGCTCATGTAGACCTCGATGCATTCTATGCCCAGTGTGAAATGGTGCGACTGGGTGTCGCTGAAACCCAACCCTTAGCAGTACAACAATGGTTTGTTCTTCTTTTTCTCCCTACGATAGAGCTCATAAAAACAATAGGCAGGGCTTGATTGCTATAAACTATGCCGCTAGAAAATTTGGTTTAAGTCGACATGTAAATGTTACTGAAGCTAGAAAGCTATGTCCAAATTTGATAATGCAACATGTTCCAACTTGGAAAGAAGGCTATGAAAAATGGGCTTACCATGAAGATGCCTTTAGAAATATGGCAACTCATAAAGTTTCACTTGATCCATACCGTCTCGAATCTCGTCGTATAATTACATGTATAAAGAATCACCTTCCAATTGACTCTCAAAGGGTAGAAAAGGCTTCTGTTGATGAGGTTTTCTTAGATCTTTCGGCCCAGGTGTATTCTTTGTTGTTAAAACGGTATCCTCAGTTGGAAGAAGCACCACCGTACGATGACCCGACAGAATTTCTTCCACCTCCTCCATCAACCGTTCTTAACTGGAAAGCCGATGCTTTGATTGATCTTAGTGTCGGAGAAACAGAGGATGACGAGCCAGACTGGGATGATATAGCTATTTTGATAGGCTCTGAAATTATTCATGACCTCCGCACAAATATTTTAAGGAAATTGAAGTACACATGCTCGGCTGGCATAGCACAAAACAAGATGCTGGCTAAGCTTGGATCCGGGCATAAGAAGCCTAATCAGCAGACCGTAATCAGAAATAGGGCCATCAGTAAATTCCTTTCGGAATTTTAAATTTGTAAAAATTCGTGGCTTGGGAGGCAAACTTGGAGAACAAATCACATCTAAATTTAATACAGATACGGTTGAACAACTATTATTGATCTCTATTGACCAGCTAAAGCAGAAGCTTGGATGTGAAACTGGCACGTGGGTCTATCAAATTATTCGAGGTATCGACCTCAGTGAGGTCAATTCTAGAACTCAGATCAAGTCCATGCTTTCAGCGAAGTCTTTTCGGCCAAGCATCAATACACCTGATCAGGCTTATCCATGGCTGCGCATCTTTGCTGCAGATATCTATTCACGGTTAGTTGAAGAAGGTGTCTTAGATAATAAAAGGCGACCTAAAACTATGAATTTGCATTATCGACAAGGAACTCAAAACAGGTCTCGATCCTGCACTCTTCTACCATCTACAAGAATTGATGAAATCGGAATATTTGAAATGTCAAAAAATCTTTTAAATCAAATAGTAAAGGATAGCCAAATTTGGCCTTGTACAAACCTCAGTCTTAGTATTGGCGGGTTTGAAGATGGAATTATGGGTAACATGAATATTGGAGCATATTTAGTAAAGGTTGAGGATGCTATGATAATGGAAACTCGGAATCCAAGTTTGGAACCAACCAATTATGATCATCCTGAAAAGCGAAGGCGTACTGAGACATCGACTGGTATTCAGAACTATTTTCAACGGAAGTATACTTGTAAATTTGATATGAACGAGTTAATCAATCCAAACTTAAGTAGTATACAAAAAAATGATAGAAATTACAGTGATTACAAACAGTTAGGATTAGAAGAATCCTCATTAAATTTACAGAACATGCCAAAAATAGCATCATCAAATGATAATAATTCAAACAATATCTGCCAAGGATTAGATTTAATGTGCATAAGATGTAAAGAAAAGCTAAATTCTTCTGATGCACTTCAAAGCCACCAAGATTGGCATTTGGCTCAAGACCTACACAATGAGGAACGTACAAATATGTTATCATTAACAAAGCCGTCATCGCTAAAGGTGAATGTAAATACTTCGACTTCTGGTAAGAAAAGAAAGCATTCAGAGAAAATAAAAGAAAATTCAAGTTCAGGGTACTCTGAAGTTTGGGTGATTCTTTTCTTCACACATCAGGACTTAAACTAATAAGGAATGTAAAAAGTTCACATTTCTCCTCATTGCATGAGACCTTTGCAAATGAGGTCGAAACGTTGAAGTTGCTTTTTCACACCTTTTGCACAATAATAGTGATAAAGCTATGAGAATATACCTTTTTTCTACTTATTTGGCCTTGGAAATCCTCTGGTAATATCGACGAGTGAGGTATTAGAACGGGATTTAAGATCACTACAGAAGGATATTAAAAAATATAAACAACAAAGTCGAACTTAGACTCCAAATGCCAGGATATAAAATTCTAAAGCAAAAGATAGCCTGATACCAAAAAAGTGCTATGCACGAGAACAAAATCGTTCCTAATGGCATGTCAGTAGTTTTAATGCTACATAAATAGTCACTAAATTCTTGACTAATTCTATTATTTTTGGGGCGATTGTAATCTCGTCAGCTACATCTAATTTATGGAGCTTGTAATGGCATTGGTTCCTTTTGTTTCTGGCAGGGGCCTAAGAATTCTCGATATCTCTAAATTGCAAAACTTCAGTAATTGCTTTTTAGGTGCCTCTACTGGAAAATCACAAGGTTGGTTCTATTTCGGCCAACCAGCTGTTCTTCTCTCAGTGATCGAATTATACAAATATTGAGTCTCTCTTTATCTCTAGTAATAGAAAAGAGCTTCAAGATATTTACAAACTCAGTTAATGCATATAATGCTAATTTTATAAATTTTATTGTTGGCCTAAACAAAGTAAGAAAGTCTCATTGGATTGATTATCTGTTCTTGGAGATTGTACATTCTGCCACAGCAAGATACAGAATTTAACCTATCTGTGACCCGTCATCCTAGAGTTC
>CACM01002177.1:0-16955 GCA_000208805.1 Erysiphe pisi
GTTTGAGAGAGAGTGTGAGAGAGGGATCTTGTAACTCTTTTTTTTTCTGCTCTATTTCCGCAGAGGTCATTCATTACTTGATACATGGTGGTTAATAAGTATATATATATATTACTAATTCACATTTTATGGTGTGTTTAATATTACATCTGGACGATTCACATTTCTATCTGAGGAAAGATTCAACAATAGCGGACGGGCAGCTATATTTCCCTTCTTAAACGGTATTCTCACTCGTTAATTGGTGATCTTTTTGGAATTCCACTTAATTGTTTTATGATTTACAATCACGTTCTGGCAGAATTTATCAAAAGCGGAAAAAAGGGGGGAAGAGAGGTTGCGGGAGTGTGTGTTTATCAATGGGGGGCTACAGTGTGTATCACGACTTATTTTAGAGCACTGATTTTATTTTTAGCATAGATGATGTCAATAGTGCAGTAGTTAAAAATCAAATTGGTAGTTGCTAGTCGGTGATCCCTGTAGGCTTCTTCTCTGCTGCTCGATGAGCCCTGACTTAAAAGGCCAATTAAAGACCAAGTTCGCCAGATTCCCCTAGTTTTCGGATTATGTAACTATTGCTAGATAATGTGATAAATCTGTACCCCAGCAGGTTAGAGATCTCATCACCATCCTCGTCACCATTCTCGAAACCCTACACCACTCTCGAATTTTGTCCAAACCCAATAATGTAAGCCAACTTCTGATGTGCCTTAAGATGATGACGCTAACGAACTAAATTTAAGCTATTTGTTGTCAGAATTATAGGCCTTTCAAAGTCGTATGCCTGCTCGATAGCTCTTGTGAGAACCATTTATGTTTAGCTCAAAAACCGCCTTTATTATAAAAATCTCCCTCTTGAATCAGTATTTATAGGCCATTTCAACATATCAAGGACCTTTTTAAGTCGATTTGAATGTCTTTGAAAGAAGATTCAGTAGCTAATTAAACGAACACTATTGGTGGCAGCATTTGAGGTCGTTAGGTGGTGGTGCTGATGGTATATTTTACTGACAACCCCTATGCCCTACAATCTCTCTCAAAAACAGTCAAACTGACTTGAAAAAGCCTGTAAACACTGATTCAAGACTTGGTCCTTTAATTGGCCTGTTTAGTCAGGGCTCATCGAGCAGCGGAGAAGAAGCCTACAGGGATCACCGACTAGCAACTACCCTCATATTGAATAATAATAATATCAGCTTACTAAAAAAGAAATAACGCATCACTACTCTTTCAGGAACCAAAAATCCATCAACCATTTGCAAGGACCCACTATCTATCTGTTGAATCTCAAGGGAAAAACTCATGGTCCATTTTTATTCTCAGTGTCAACTTGAATATGTTCTATAAAAATTTTGGAGTGCTCCAGGTTTTACGGGCTCAAGATTGATGATGGCATAAAATACGATAGACAGTATTGATAGGGAAATGTTATTTGCCCCCCCCCCCTACTTTACACAATTCTGGACCTCTTTGAGTCATTGATTGGCGTATATCTGCTTTCAACCAATCCACGCTTAACTTTTCTAACTCAACTACTATTAAGCTAATTAATTCCCGTCATAACTCCGTCTCAGCCCCCATTTCRACTTTTCATAATTTCTGGCGCGTCACTCTAAATGTGCCCATACCCCTGCTAGCATAGCCCAGTATGGAAAAATCGTACCATTGGCCTGTCTCCATGGCCAATTTTTCTCTAGCTACAATTTAATCCTGGTATTCAACCCAAGTAGACAATTATGTAAACAAAGAGAATCAATTTGGCCCATCCACCTATCAGCCCCACGAGAATTTGTAGTTTTAAACCAAGAGATCTAAGAAAATCGTGCTGTTGGCCTGTCTCCATGACCAATTTTGCTCTAGCTACAAATTAATCCCTGCCCAATATTGCCATGGCAACTGTAATCGACGACACTGAGGTTCCGGTACTTAGACTCACCTGTGCTATTCAAACAGGGGCTACCTGAGTAAGGTACAGTTAGGGGTATAAATGTGACAGGGGTCTGGAAACATGGTATCCTTGATCTCAGAATAGCTCGGGAAAGCCCGAGTCAATCGTCGGCCCGCAGTAGGAACGTTACTACTGCTACTACATACAATAATCACCGGATAACAGAATAGTCTAGAGCTGTGGTTTCCTCCCTATGTTATGCAATAACTGAAGTCTAGTAGTCTTGGTGTTGGAAGCGCAGAATGTACTAATAGGTTGGGTACCCCCATACTAAAGAAGAACAACTTACATACAGTCTTGAGAATTTAGCTATATAGAAATATAGTTGGAATCAAAAGACATCTTGTAGTTAAGCTTTTATATCTTTAATTCAATTTATACAATTCTACTATTTGTTAACAAAGAACCTCACATAGATATTCAAAATACAGTAACTATCAACCATCTAGTGGTTATCAAGAGGAAAATCCAATACCGCAAACTGTCAAAAACGCACATCAAACGGCAACTATTGGTCTAGAATTAGGCACACTGCAAAGAATGTATCAATCAGACATGCAATATCGGGGCACAGATGATAATTTTGACCTGCGCTTAAAAATATTTTATGACCAATGCCGTAAAGCAGGTGTTCCTTCGGTTCTTTTAGGAGAGGCATTCTCCATAATGTTAAAAGGTAAAGCCAGGGAGTTCTACTATGACCGAGTTTCTGGCCATAATCTTCAGTTCCAAGCAATGATTTCCCACATCCAACAACACTTCGAGACACATGAGCGTCGTCAACAGATGCTACAGAAATGGAATACGCTAACATTGTCCAAGTTCATCAACCAGTACCCTGAAAAATCAGTGGCACAATGCTTTGAGCTATTGTTGGATGAAATGCAGAAAACACAACGAAGACTAGCACGAGAATATCAATCTGATAGTATGATTAGAGATAATCTTGTTAACGCATGTCGCGAGGTAAAGGAGTGTGCCTTTGCATGCTTCAAACCTTCGATGACATGCGAGAATTTGTGTGCGGATATTCGTGCCGCAATTGGTGTAAAAAGTGGGGGGTTCACAGGTTCAAATGATATTGTAAGAAATAAATATAGAGGGAGATTCAAGGGTTCGAATGGTATCGTAAGGAATATATTCAGACTATAGATTGTTTCAAGAGAACAAGACAAGAAGCTGCCCAACTGAACATGTCCCGAACACCTATTATATAGACTTCCAATACCCCAGCTCCCTCGACAAACACTCTACCTTCAACAGGAAATAAGGCTACAGCAAAGAAAGAGAAGATACCCCTTCTCCAAATAATGAAGAGCCAGACCTAGTCTCAACTATACTGTACGAGTAACTATTGCTAGAAGAAAGTTAGATTACGAAGTAGTCGTCGGGAGACTACATGAATGTAAAAAGGGGGGACGGATGCAATGATGTCGTAGCCGAAATCCTTCAAGAATAAATTTGCATAAAAGGAGGATTATATGCAGGAGCTTGGGTCATCATTAACCCCCTTGTAAGTAGTGGATGCTGAGTGATCATAGAACCAGGATCTGGGATATGCTTGCTCTGAGCCAGGGTACTTCTCGCTAAGTCTGTCATGGTTCATGACAATTGGAACATCGGAAAGAATTGCTGATAAAAAGAACTCATCAGCGTATAACGTGCAGGATGATGATAAATGCGAAATTCTTTATACAGGCCGGAAGTACTTCGGAAAACTCGCACACAAAATGATAATTCCTACCCTCGAAGTAAAAATAAAAATGGTTCACACAACATTCGAGCTAAGTCATGCTTTGTTTGTCACAAGGCTGGATGCTGGTTC
The DNA here is from genome assembly GCA_000208805.1 of Erysiphe pisi. Lineage (NCBI taxonomy): Eukaryota > Fungi > Ascomycota > Leotiomycetes > Helotiales > Erysiphaceae > Erysiphe > Erysiphe pisi. The sequence continues at coordinate 3,774 of CACM01002177.1, forward strand.
ACTAAACATTCATCGGCAGAGCAGACTAAAGCAACAGAAGACTTTAAGAAACGTATGAGAGACAGGGGGGCATCCTTCCATAGTACAAAAATCCGACAATTTATTGTTGAATTTGAAGGTATTTGTGACAATGAAGATAATGAAGATGAAGATGCCAACGACATTGAGGTATTGATTGCCGATATGGTCTTAAACAGAAAGAATTTTGAAGAAACCGATGATACTGCAATATCTCAATACCTGACTGACTATGGAGAAATAGACGGACATGAAACATTAGCAATTCTCCGAGACTTAGCAACTTTTCACTCCATTACTCGTCAAGCACCAAACCCTAATCGTCCCCTGAAACAAAGGTACTCAGATGCTGTTTTTCAAGGCATTATTATTGACACTGGTGCTGCAAAATCATCAACTGGCGGGAAGAGACAATTTAAAGTATTGCAAAAGATCCAGAAAATATCTCTAGACAAATCAAAAGCAGGACAAGTAAAAGTATTTTTTGGTATTGGACAAGCAACGTCAATAGGAATAGCAGATGGCATCACACAGGTCGGTGTAATCAAATTTCATATTGTACCTGCAGATACACCATTCTTGTTCTCTCTCCAAGATATGGATAATTTAAAAGTTAGGTTTGACAACCTGGAAAATGTATTGCTGCATAACAAAAATAAGATACCAATCATCCGTAAAAATGGTCATCCATTTTTATTATTAAATAGCTCATCTACCATGGCATATATAAGCGAGGATATGCAAGAATGTCACTTAACAACATCCGAGCTACGACAACTACACCGCAGGTTTGTTCATCCCTCAGTGCGACGACTTCAACGCATTCTAGAACGTTCAGGACATGATGTTGATGTCAAAGCATTAAAGAGATTGAATAAATTTTGTAAAGAATGCCAACTCCACGGAAAATCACCTGGTCGTTTTAAATTTACATTACATGATGATTGTGAATTTAATTTCTCTATTTATGTCGATATTTTTTACATTAATGGCCAACCAGTTCTCCATGTAGTAGATGAATCAACAAGATTTCAAGCAGCTCGCTGGGTAAAGAACATGACTGCTCAACACGCATGGGAGGCACTGCGAGCTTGCTGGATTGACGTATATATTGGCCCTCCAGATATGATAATTCATGATGCAGGGCCCGATTTCGCTTCATCCGAGTTCCGTCAAAGTGCGAAAAGCATGTCTATAATCACAAAGAAGGTCCCAGTAGAGGCTCATGATTCAATAGGTAAGGTTGAACGATATCATGATCCTTTACGTCGAGCGTATAATTGTATCAAAGAAGAACTCCAAGGGATAAATATTGGTACTGATGCAATACTTCAGATGGCAGTTAAGGCCATCAACGATACGGCTGGACCGGACGGCTTATTACCAACTCTTCTGGTGTTTGGTGTATACCCGAAAATGAGTCACTCAGATCCCCCATCACTAGATATTACCAAAAGAGCATCGGCTAAAAGAATAGCTATGAAAGAAATTCGTAAACTGTATGCAGAACGTCAAGTCAAAGACGCGTTAAATATGCGAAATGGCCCTAAAACACATCACTTAATAGACCTCCCTCTTAACTCGGATGTATTAGTCTGGCGAGAAAAGAAGAACTGAACCGGACCCCATAAACTACTTTCGATCTCAAACGAACAGTGTATTGTTGACATTGCAGGTCAAGCAACAAAATTCAGATCAACAGTAGTAAAACCGTACTTTAGAGAGATTTCGGATGATTTTAAAAATGATATAGACGAACCACAACTTCCCTCTTCCACACTTGAAATATCATCGGATCAAGCAAGCTCCACTAGTGATCATAATCTATCCTTGGAAGCTAGTACAAATCAACATCGAAGTCAAAATATACCAAGACGTAGTTCCCGATTCACATCAGGCCAAACCGAATCATGGCAATTTTTGCATAATGGAGTTCCGATTGACTTTAGCTCCTTTATTACAAACAAAGAAAGGTGAGATATCAACCTTTCCAAATTACTTCGTGAAAAGGGTATTATCAAAACTCCAGGGAATCCATTTGACGCTTCCAAAAAGATAGAGTTAGATCAGGGCTAATAGTCCAATAAAGATGTAAGGAGTTCTCATAATTAGAGTGAACATGGGAAATAAGAGTGAGGAATCCAAATAAGTGGAGTTTTTGGATACGAGGATGAATATATTTAACATTTAACGCCAAGCAGGCTCGCGGAAAAGTGAATCCGGCCTCGTGTCTCCCTAGGGACGTTCGGCGTGCCTGCGCAGCCTAGAGCTATACCAGACATTTCAACTTGTCTAAGGACATCTAAACTAACCTTTACAAACTTTCCGTACTAATACAAGAGTTGCTTTGGTTCAAGTGACCACCTAAGTAGTCCGTCTATCTTTTAAATAAAGCTTACAATTATTCAACTCCTTGAGATAATTTTAATTTTAAATTTTTTTTTCTCCTTTCCTCCTTTAAAGATTTCTACTGTATATAATTATCATGGATTATCATTAGAATTAATTTTGTGCCTAGTCATACGGCTTCGCCTCGGAGCACCATTTTTCGAAGACCTTTGCGCCCTTAACTGTTCCAAGATTCTATTTGATGTCATCGTTTCGTCCAGTAGAAGGTGAGGGTCGAGGCGGCCTTTTTCGCTGAAGCTTTCTGCAGTAGAAGGGATGTTCAGGGGATCGGTCTTTTCTGCAGGAGCAGGCTGTATCAGCCCCAACATGTTTGAATCTATGATGATATGATGCGAAGTTACCATGTCCTGATCTAGCGGCCAGTAAAAGTCCAAATCTTTTCGGGACATGAATCCAAGCTCCGGTGGTGGTTTACCTGTCATTACGATCTMTAAACGTTTATATCGTTCTGGTGCTTTTTTGCGCCAGTAAGTTGTAATCCCTATCTCATAACGCTCTGCTATGAAATGGCGTGCCTTTTCAGTGGATACTTGTGAACGGTTGGTGTGCATATTGCAAGCAGTTTTGGCAAGAGTATCTGCACGTTCGTTTCCTCTGATTTTTGAGTGACTTGGCAGCCAACGTATGTTTACCCTGCCTGCAGCAGCAATCATAGAGAAATTTCAACTCTCCCATTGTCTTCGGAGTAACTGAAATTCGGCGATCTGTCCCGAGCTGTGCTAGTGTGTAATCGGAGAGCAGCTTCCTCATTATCTAGACAAATTGTCACGTTAGTGGCATATTTAGCCATCGTGTGGTTTATAGCGGCTCTCAATCCCTCCAATGCTCCATGTATCTCTGAGTCATAAACTTCTGCAGTACGCCCGAGAGGAATAAGCCCATGAGCAATTTCCGAATGCGGATCACGAAATAAACAATAAGCAGCACCCGCAAGGCCATCTTTATTTACAGATCCATCCGAGTATGCCGTCAGGTCAAGCAGCTTATATTCCTGTGTTGCGACCCAATTTGAAAAATCAAGAATTCCGTTGTCACGGCCAACTGAATTTATCTCTAGCTTTGCAGCTGATCTGTCTATTTGTTCCCATAGGGGGTCTTTGTATGTCTTCACAAAGCTCAAAGTCTTGACGTTCCCTGATCCACTGAAAATGTGGTGAATTCCATCGCCGCCTTAGTGGGTGTTTTGGATCTGCCGCAGCTATCCGGGCTGCTAAACGGTCTCTGGAGCGGTCCAGCCAAGTGATTGCTGAGCCCCAGCCTATTTCATGAAGACGTGCAGCTACCGGTGTGGTTTTGTATACAAGGAGGACTACTCGTGCAGCACGATTAATAGCACATTGAATCTGATTCAAAACCCATTCTGAAGTCTTTGGCCCGTACCAGATTTCTGAGCCGTAGAATAGTGTAGCGAGAGCGGAACCTTGTATCGCTTTCCGAAGTAGCAGTCTATTTGTGCCCCGAACCGTGTTGCACAGTCTTTTGACACGGTCAGTAACTACCCGGGAGCGCTGGCAAGCTCTACCTATATGTTCTTTAAAATTTAATTTTCTATCTAAGAAAATTCCTAGCCAGCGTGTGTAATAATTGGGTTTTACAATATCATTTCCAATCTGCAGTGATGGCTCGAAGTACTTTCTCTTAGTGTGGAAGAATTGGAGTTCTGTCTTTGCGCTATCAAAGATAATAATATTTTCTTAGCCCCATTGGAGAGTCTGATTTAGTTTCTCTCTAAGTTTCCGACCGCATTCTTCAAGTGTTCTTGCTTTCGCGAGAAGGCCACCATCGTCAGCATATCTAAATCGTCCACGGGAAAGGCGGAGAAATGGTTCAACATAGAGGAGAAATAAAATAGGTGATACAGGAGAGCCCTAAGGTAGCCCACATAAGATTGGGAATGGATTCGAAGTTGTTTGTTCGAATTGGATTTTGGCGGTTCGGTCTTGAAAGAATGAGTGTACCCATCTTATCATTATTTCAGGCCAGCCTTGAGTCCGTAGACGGTAGAGAAGTCAATTACAGAGAACCCCATCAAAGGCTCCTTTAACATCAACTGTTACAATCCCAGCGATTTTCCCACTCCCTAGGGCACTCTTTACGTCGCATGTGAGAGCGGTTGTCAAGTCTACTGCAGATCGATGACTGACCGCACCACATTGATTTTAAGCAAGAATGTTGAATTTCTGCGCACAGTAGGAGATACGTCGGGCAATGAGGCGCTCGAGTCCTTTACCTAAGCATGAGAGAAGTGCAATGGGGTGGTATGAAGTAGGGAGCATGTGGTCGCGCTTCCCTGGCTTGGGTAAAATTATAACACTCGCCTGTTTAAAGGTCTTGGGGTGTACTCCAAGTTTTATACGTTGGTCAAAAAGGTTAGTTATTCGTTTACCAAGTATAGGCCATGCTGAGCGGATAACTTGGGCTGTAATTTCATCTATACCTGGAGTAGTTGAGGGGATCTGGCATGTAGCATTGAAGGCCTCTGGTTCAGAAATTGGATCCCAGGCTATACTACAACGGGCAACAGTAGGAATAGATTCTTGGATATCGTCTATTTCTAAGTAACGGGAGAGTAGAGTACTCTGGAAAAGGTCTATCTTTGACTCTGGAGAGAGCACGTCTGCATTCCACACTAGCTCCACGCAGCGGGGGTGTCTGATATTTGGGGGCCGCAGTTGTGCCATTTCAGAATCTTATAGGCATCTGTGAGAGATTGGACTTTTTCGACTTTATTTTGCCAAAAGTTTTTCTTAGCATGGCGAACAGCTGTTCGCAGTTGGGATTTCTCCTCCTCTGACCTCCCTTTGCGCAGAGCTATGTAATATCTACGAGCTGCCAATTTACACTCGTCATTCCACCAGGCGGTACCTAGGTTGTGACTATTTTTTCGAGGACACGAGCTTGCTAGAGCTGTTTGAATTATCTGCGTGATATCGTTTGCTTCATTGTCTACATCTGTGGGGGATATTAATCGGAGAATATTCTGAGAGCCGCCAAGTAGTGATAAGAAGAGCTTTTCGTCCCGAGAATCATACCGGAACCGTCCTTTGGACATAGGTATGCCGTTTCTACCGCAAGGAATTAGTGATTCATGGTCAGATGTTGTGTGAAGGTCAGTGCGGATGGTACATGTAGCTCCCAGCTATGAGCAAAAGGCTAGATCAAGTATGCCACCTGCTCTGTGTGTTGGTGTATTTGTTGGATTTAATAAGCTTAGGTTTCTTTCAGTTGTCCAATTAATCAAATCTGTCGCTTTAGGGGATGCAAATGGTGTTGACGAGTCCCAGGATGGGTGCTTCAAATTAAAATCCCCGCCTATAAAGAAGGGGTCTGACATTCGCTATGAATATAGCGCGTCCTACGCCCCGCGGGAGGCAATCAGGTGACTATCTGAAGATAGGTTCGCCGCGGACAATAAATGAGTAAATAAATAAATAACCAAGATAGAAAGATATTTCAATAAAAACTGAAAGAAATATATTCTAAGATAGGCTGTTCTTAGTATTTTGTGACCCACCTCCCCCAATTGGCATCTAGAAAGCATAGTCTCAATAAATTTAACCAAACAGTCGGATGGCGCACGGTTCCACACCTCCAATAATCGACAAAATCCCTCTCACTCACTTGAGTTTCTGACCAAGAATTTTTCACAAAATGTACTCAATTTCTAGTCGATTTGTGAAAGATGTTGCTTTAGAGTGACAAAAGGTGGGCATCGTAAATAGTTGTTGCAGACTGCATAATGAAAGCGAAAAAGAAAAAACGTGCGGTCCATAGGAATTCCCTTTTCCCATCGACGAATGACCTATGATTACCCATCATTCCCAAATCTTTTACAGCCCTCGTTTCTGCCCGAGGAGGTGGCGCTCAGATACCCCCCCTCCCAGGTAGAGAGTATGATTGACAGCTCCTTTCTTCGAACCGAAAAAATTTACCAGCGGAGWAAAGATGWRAACAAARATTGGTCACTACGAGGGTCGAACTCGCGACCTTGGCGTTATTAGCACCACGCTCTAACCAACTGAGCTAAGCGACCCGACGTTCACTGTTGTTGTCAATTGCATATATGTTGTGCATACGGTATTAATTATCTATTTGATCGGTTGGATTCACTTGCGTTATCTCACTTTCTTGTCGTACTTCTATAAATCAATGAAAAAGCATAGCACGAGGCTTTGGCTTGACAACCCTAATATTTTATTTTTGAGCCCTACATAGCTTTCAAATCTGACCCGTTTTGTATTATAAAAGCCATATCATTAAATATTTAATTATCTTTTATGAAACCATTCTCATATTCCATAATCACGTACACTTGATTCAAAATTGCCATTGTTCAAACCAAAAAGTAGGTTTATGTAGTGATATTGGTACGAAAGAAAACTCAATGAATGGCTACGCAGGCTTCTAGTAAATATCTGGCATCATTTTATTTGCTGTAGCTCTGCTCGTTTCTTAAATTCTTACTTATAGTATTTGAGAAGGATATGAATATACCAAGGGTTTTAAGATTAAGGCTTTTATTATACAAAATGGGCGAAATTTGTTAGCCATGAAGGGCTTGAAAAATAAATTATGGATGTTATCAGATCGAAGATGTTTGTTACTGTCTTTTGCGATTTGATGTCCCTTACCATATTGGTTGTAGGACATAGGGGTGGGATGAAGTTGTTAGTAGCCGAATAAATGCTTGTACTTCAAAGTAATCGTTCGGCAAGCCTCGTCTAAATGGTGAATGATTTTTCCCCTTGGGAGTATGCCCGGCTCAGTAATTTGCCTTGAAAGAATATCCATTTAAAAATTTTCTAAAAGTAATATACCTTATGCTGAGAAATAAAATTTAAGTAGAATTAGGAACCGCTTTTCAGTAGCTTTCGATTATGTAGCAACTTTTTAAAGCGCCTTTCTGGACGTATCGTTACCCTTGATATAAAAAGTAAAATCACTCATTTAATTATTAGACGAGGTTAGCCGAACGATTAATGGAGTCATGACCCATGAATGGACTTCGTCAACGGTGAAAGCTAGTTTGAAGGATGTGTTTAAACAAGAAATCACTTTCATTGCAAGGCGTATGTTGGAATCGCTCTCCAAATTCATTTCTTAGTACAATATATTGTGATCAGTCTTAACTTGATTTTATTTTCACACAATGATGCGTTAAATTATACATTAATTTAGTTACTAAAATAAGGGCTTTCTAGTTGGTGAAGAAAGTTCCTATTTATGATATGCTCCTCTGAAAATAGGCTTTTAGGACTGCAAAAACACGCTCCTGAAACTAATTACAAATAGAAATATATGCAAAACATTAATTAGACGTTAGTAGCTCGTCTTTATTATCAAATACTTGTCCTAGATCATCATTTTTTAAGCCTCAACCTCATTACCTAAGCCCGCGTATTGACCACCGCCAAACGTGCCATCAAGTAAGCTAGGACTTGCTATATAACTAAAGCCTCCAAAAGGGTTTTCGATGGTTTCTTCTCGTGGTATCTGTACATTTGATGATTTTTCTTTACTCCATAACGCATTCTGACTTGCAATGGGACTGATAGGTAGACTGGTAAATTCGCTAGCAAAATTCTCAGCTAATTCAGGATCTGTAATTACGGGCCGAATTGGAGGTAAGACTTGTCGTTGTTCTAGGAGCTTCCAGTCAATTTTACGAAAAAAAACGATGTTTTCTGATGGTGTTTATATCTTTTGGCATATTAGCTCCCAGCCGTTTCGAAGGTTCCTTTCGAAGGAGGCGTGTGATAAGGTCCTTTGCGTCGGGTGAAAGATAGTGAGGCATGTGAAGCTTTTGTTTCAAAATTCTTTCCTGTATCTTCATATGATTCTGACCCTTAAATGGAGGAGACCCAGTAAGAAGATCAAAACCTAAAGCACCAAGTGACCACCAATCAACTGTTTTACCATAATGATGACCTAATATAATTTCAGGCGCCATATACTCAACAGTGCCCAATACAGTGTTGAATTTATCATTTTCATCAAGTGAAACCTTTGAAAGACCAAAGTCTGTAAGTAATAAATGACCCTCAGAATCTAGCAAGCAATTTTCCGGCTTCAAGTCTCGATAGACAACGCCTAAATGTCTGTGCAAATAGTCAAGAGCAAGTACCATCTCCGCCATGTAAAAAACTGCAACTGGTTCCGGAAACATACGAGCTTTAGCAAGCTGTGTAAAAAGTTCACCACCTTGAGCATACTCCAAAATTAAGTATAGTTTCTCGTCATCTTGGAAAGCGTAAAATAACTTAACGACAAATGGATGGCGTTTCACAGATTCAAGTATAGCACGCTCAGTCTTTGTTTGTTGGACGAGACGCTCATGTAATGTAAGGGAGGCTTTTCTAAATTGTTTTTGGGCATATAGACGGCCAGTTGTCTGCTGTTTTACAAGATGAACTATCCCAAAAGTTCCCTTACCGAGACAACGGAGTGACTCGAAATCTGAAGCGCGTATCTGATTGTTATCTGATTGTTTCGCATTTTCTTCTGCTGGAAGTACTTCAGAATCTTGAATAAAGATATTAGTATTCTGTTTTCCAGTATTAAGTGATACATTACAGCTAGATATATCAGATGCCTTGTCATCAGCATCATCCTCATCACTGAATTCCGCTTCGGACGGCGTAGAAGTCGTTACTCCAGAGCTAAGTTTACTGTATTGATCTGCAATATGTCGTATTTGTTGGCTGATTGCAATTTTCTCATTTCGGCTTTGTATATTTATCTCTTCGAGTTTCAGCCTTAATTTACTGATTCCTCCAAGGCCAGTGTGTTGCGTGGGACGTAGACTAGGGCTACTATTTGAGCTAACCACATCGTTAATCTTATGTCGTCTTTGAGGTGATTTATATCTAGCTTCAAAGTCTTCATTCCTTAATGGTTGTTTTTGAATGTCTCCCACGGAATTCGAAACCGGCGTTGATGAGGTCATGTTGCGCCGCGACGACTCTCAGCATCAACTCTAATGTATGAGCGATATATTTGGTGAGATGCTTGGTGAGGCGCTTTAGCATTCATTAGTATATAAAAGGCTAAGTTTTCACTAAATATGTATTCGTTCTGCATTTGCTTAGTCGTGATGTGAATTTTACAATTTCAAAACCAAATGGTTGTTGGTTTCGTATGTTGGGTCAAAATAATTTTTCCTAGGGTAGGTGAAATTACGTGGCTCTAAAGACGAAACGGTGATCCATTAGATAATCGCCACAGCGCAGAATTGGAAAATTATCAACAGGAGTGCTGATTGGCCAAATGTTTCATTTAAGCCAATAAGCCTCCTGCATGGTCTATCATACCCACTTGAAAACATTTCCACACCTGACTAATTTCCTATAACCAATTATCTTCATCAGTCACTTAAAGTTCAGATCAAAAAACAGATTAAGGAGTGCAATAAAACGACTTTCATCATGACTCGCAGATCCGCAGAGCAAAATAGAGGACTCTCGTACCCCGAGAGAGCCACTAGGTCAATTCATCCTCTCTCATCCTACCTCTTGAGGCTTATGACTTTGAAGAAATCAAATCTGTGTTTCTCTGCCGATGTTTCTAGCGCAAAACATCTTCTGTCACTTGCTAATGCTTTGGGTCCTTCGATTGTAGTGCTCAAAACTCACTACGACCTGATAAATAACTGGGACTATAATCCTATAACTGGTACGGGTGCTCGTCTTGCCAAAATAGCTCGACGTCATGGCTTTTTAATCTTTGAAGACCGTAAATTTGCTGACATAGGAAATACGGTACGCCTACAATATACAGAAGGTACAGCACGAATCATTGATTGGAGCCACATAGTAAATGTCAACATGATTCCTGGAAAGGCATCTGTCGAGGCCCTTGCAGCAGCTGCTGAAAGGTGGAAATATAATAAGCGCTTTTTAGTCAAGACAGACATCTCCGTTGGAATTTCACCTAATCTAGATTCCAGTGAAGAAAGAGAGGAGACAAAGACTGATAGTTATTTCCTTGTGCCTAGTGCTGATAATCCTCCGGTCAGTCCTATAATCCAAGCTAGAAAGTCAAGTATCGTATCTATTACTACAGTATCACAACACTTTGAGCCAGCAAATACGCCAAGCTCTAATGATGAATCCATGCAAGAGATATTTGAGGGTATTGAAGAAGCACCTATGGATAGAGGACTTCTTATCCTTGCGCAAATGAGTTCTGAGGGGAACCTTGCGACAAATGAATACACAAATACATGTGTGAAGATAGCTAGAGAGTTCAAAGGTTATGTCATGGGCTTCGTATCCCAAGAGTCTCTCAATTCAGAGCCTGAAGATCAATTTTTGACATTCACGCCTGGATGTCAACTGCCACCTCCTGGCTCGGATGAAAATCTAAAATTAAATAGTGATGGCAAAGGGCAGCAGTACAATACACCGTCTAGATTAGTCGAATTAATGGGCAGTGATATTATTATAGTTGGCCGTGGAATAACTGAAGCTGTAGACCCGGTTTCTGAAGCTCAAAGGTACAGAGCTAAAGGCTGGGAGGCTTATGAAAAGCGTATATCGCCAACATAGTTTCATTCAGCTGCTTTCCAGCTCAAAGACAATAATGCGACGGTGCTTTACATTAAACTTGTCCGGAAGATACACTCTCAAAATGATAAAAGAAAATAATTTGAACTAACCCGAAGTCTCGTTATCCAGAGTATTGGACTTATATACCAAATCATATCCCTTTAGAGATCTTTTGCGCCCAAAAGAATTAAAATTAACGCAATACGAGAGTCCTCTGTCTTCCCCCTTCTCTTTTGAATAAATTCAACTCTGTTGATTTGAAAGTATTCTTAGAAACTTTTGCTCAAGCTCAAGTTTTATCTCCTACATTTTCTTCGTTTCTTTATCGAAAATCTGATGGATGTATCAATATTTGAACTGCTCCTGAAGTAATTTTCCTTTCTAATCCCTAAAAAAGCTTTCCTGCCTCTAATATGACTATTAGCTCGTATTTGGTAGAGAATGTTGTTACATTGGGAATTCGCTCTGATATAATACATGAAGTAACATTAAAATTTAAGGCAGCAATGTTACGATAGCCTCTTTTTAAGTCGTTCATCGTTTTATGTGATTCGATCTTTCTATCATTCTAGCTAGACTGATGTTATAGTCGCCATCAATGGTAACAAGCTTTGAACTATGTCATAAGCATATGTCTAGAGACTGAAATAAGCTTGCAGATGACATAACAAAAGAAAAAAAGAACAAAATAGTAATATCATGTGATCCATTGTCTTTGACTGCTATATTGTGATCAGCAAATAGGTTGACGAAGTAACAACAATACGCTGCTTTGTTGCTTTCTAGTGGATAGCCCCATCAAAATGCATAAATTCAAAGCCATTTGATGACCATCTAGTAAGTGAGTCATCAACTAGTACTGAGAAAAGGATTCTTAATGGATCCAATGAAAACAAAAGAGTTAAAAAGTCGAGTCGAAGACATATATTCAAAGTAGTTCTTGAGTGTTATGCCAGACGAGGGAGACTCTTGTAAAGTGACCTCACCCTAAGTAGTTACAAGATCCAGTCTTTGTAAGATATTTGGTATTTGTATTGCTCGGCTTTTACCCTACCAGGCCATAATTAAAGAATCTGACTAGATACGATTCTTCAAATCTAACAGATCGGAATATGGCAGGTATAATTGACCTGCTCTATTCCAATTCTGTGAATTATTTTCATCATTCCAACGCACATACAAAAATTTGATAAAATTTTGTTATTTTGAAGACATCGAAGTATTAGATTTGAAAATCTGACGTCTAATTTATCTCATGTCACTGTAGTTGGGTCGTATGTTCAACATAACGCATTTGTTTTTGGCTCTTAGCAATATAATCATTCGGGTCCCCTGGTCTCACCAACAATCGCATTCGCTCAATGCGTCGCTTTTTCATAGTAAAACTTGCAAAATAACAAGTTTCTTTCGTAACACTGAATATTAATTTTGATATAACATGGAACTGTAGTAAAATATTAGGGTTTTACTATGTCCCATAATATTTGTAAGGATTAATTTGCAAAGTGTGTTAGATAAGCTAGAGCATCACAGAACAGCACCATAATCAAGGCCTTAAATCCTAGATGTAATATCGCAATGTACATGAAAAACCATATAACTAAAACAAATACAACGATTCGATAAAAGGATTTAGAATGGTATAAGGAAATTACAACAATTTGGATGTTTTGTGATGGTTGAAGCCCACACAATATTCATACTCTCACCACATCTACATGTCAGATTTACAATAGTCTTAGTTATCGAATACGTTTTCTCAGGGTAAAAATCCTAAGCCATCAAATCCAACACAGCTTGCTTCTTTTTTTGCCGCAGTCACATAAAACCTATTTCGTTAAATATGTGTTCATTCATCTTCGAGTATAACCTATTCGTGTTGGCATGTTTGGAATTCTATGAGATGAAATACAACCTCATTCTTCTGATGAGTAGCTCCTCGCTTCGAAGACACTATGGCTGATAGCAGAGTCTTCAAAACAATCTTACTCCAATATATACTATCGTTTTGTCCACCGACATGATACGTCTGGCTGAGGATAGATTCAATGCAAGATCGTGTTTGTAGCACCGAAAACGGCGTCAATACTATACATCCTTCCCATAGCATGACTCATGAAGAGATATTCCTTCAGTGTGTTCGAAGTTACAGGATTAAGTCTTTTAATGTGGCCCTCACGCGATGATGAGTGAGGAATGCTTTTGTATT
>CACM01002164.1:0-22627 GCA_000208805.1 Erysiphe pisi
GTATGGGCTTAAACGGGCTGGTAGAGATTGGTCCCTACTTCTCCGAGACTTCTTACGATCAATTGCTTGACAAGCCTCGCTGATCCATGTCTGTATATTCATCCAAAAAACGAAATTTGGATTTTAGTCTATGTTGATGATATTGCTGCCGCAGCAGATGACGTTGATAAATTAACATGGTTTTTTAAGGTCCTTTCAAAGCGATTTAACGCCAAAAATCTGGGGGAGATTGGGAAGATTCTTGGTGTAAGAGTTACTAGAGACAGAGAGAAGCGTACCACTTATATTGATCAAGAACATTATATCACTACTACCCTCAATGAATTTGGTATCACCCATACAAAACACAACAGCAAGAAAATTGCTGCTTCAGATTACGAAAATTTGCGCCCATCAAATAATGAAGATGAAAGGATCAATTGTACAGAATATCAAAGGGCAGTTGGAAAGCTAATGTATGCCATGATTCTCACGAGGCCTGACATTGCCTTTATTCTCGGTCGACTTTCTCAATTTATGAAAGATCCCACTGTACACCATGGTATTGCGCTAAAAGGCCTTTTACGATATCTATGCTCCACTGCTAAACAAAAACTTCGGTTTGGGCCAGGGGGAGCTCACCAGGAACGTTTTGCTGTCTATACTKATGCGGACTGGGCAACTACAAAATCTGACCGGAAAAGTATATCAGGGGGTATTTGTATGTTTTATGGTGGACCAATTTCTTGGTCTTCAAGGAAGCAAAAATTCCGTTGCAACTTCAAGCGCAGAAGCAGAGTATATAGCTCAGGCAATGTATGCCAAACAGGGTCAATGGATAGCACAAATCTTGAGAGATCTCCGAATGCCTAAAATTATCGATAAGAATGGATTGACTGTACAAATGTATGGAGACAACCAAGGTGCTTTGGCTTTAGTTAAAAATCCACATCTACATGAGCGATCGACGCATATAGATGTCTCCTATCACTTTATTCGCGATTTGGCAGAGAAAAGGAAGCTCATTATAGATTACATTCCCACTTCAGAGATGAAGTTGGATGGCTTAACTAAGCCCCTACAGAGAGTTGCTTTTGAAAGATTTAAAAATCAACTTGGGGTGATAAATAGTTCGGAACTACAGGAACTGTCCTGAGGGGGAGTGTTGATAATATTCGGTTGTCAGGCCAATTATGTTGGATATCAACCTAGTGGCCCATCATGGTTAAAACTAGATTAGCACTTGATCCGTGCAGGTTTTGCTCTCATTGTTATTTTCCTTTACTCTTTACTAGAATAGTTTTTTCCCTCCCAGGTGTTGTACAATAGAATTGAAGAAGTCTAATTTCTGCTTTATTCTATAGAAGAAACTTCCATAGTGATCATTACACTACGGATAGATTACTCTTTTTAATAATAGAAGTAAATTCGTATCATTGATTATATTTCTAGAGTTTGGAGTCGTGGAAACTTTTACTATTYACRCWATCRCTGAAAGAAGATGACTAATTATGTGSACACTCGTTTGACCGCAATTTAATACTCAGTGTTACCACCCTTTGCAGCTATGACAACCTTAATTCGCCTCGGTATTGAGGCTATAAGTGTTTGGCAGGCATTTGCTGATATAAGAGCCGATTCACTCTCAGCTCGTTCCCAAAATTTCCCCAGGCCTTTGAGGGCTTCAGTGTATTGCCCTAGTCTTCTCTTCAGCTCACTCCAGAGGTGCCTAATTGGGTTTAAATCTGGAGACTGAGCTAGCCACTCCAAGCGTTTTATAGCTTTGGAGTCTACATGTGCTAATGTGGCACGGGCTGTATGTTTGGGGTCATTATCCTGCTGGAAAATCAACTGGTCCACCGAGGGCATTTCCCTAAGAGACATGTTGCCTCCATACTGCGCATCAGATTTTGATCCGAGATGCCTATGTATTGCTTTGCAGTCATCATTCCTATCACCTGAACAATTGCACCTGGTCCAGACCATGCCATGCATCCCCATAACATTATATTTCCCCCCTCCGAACTTAACCGTTGGAATCGTACTACCATCTTCATTGTCCTTCTGTCAGGTGTATAGTGTTCCATCACTTGTAATTCGGTTGATTTTGGTCTCATTAGACCAAATTCCCTTCTTCCAATCCTCAACTGTCCATTCTTTGTACCTCAATGCGAATTAAAGTCTAGCTTCTTTGTGAGGAATTGTCAACGCTGGTTTTCGGCTTTCTTTCGTGCCTTCAAACCCGACTCGCGCAGGACATTTCGTATTGTTTGGATGGATACACTAATTCCAATTGACTCTCGCAAAACGGCTGCCGCTTGTTCAGGTGTTATTACGATCCCGTGAGTTACATTACGCACAATTACTGGCTTGTGCCGGGTAGATAATTTACTTCTTCCACCCCCCTCCCCGTCACTGCCGATATCTGCAAGCGTCTTACAGACGTTACCGATGGCCGATTCGGAAGATTGAATCTCGTTTGCGGTTTTGCGGCAAGATTTTCCTTCCTTGAGGAGCTTTATGATTTGCTCTCGGGTGCTTCTGCTCAACTTCTTCTTGGTGTCGCGGAAACTACTGCTCACAACACGTCAGACTTGTTTCTCACAATTTAAAAAGAAGTATGGATATTTTCTAACGAATATTATCGGGAAATCTTATGATAAAATAGATATTAAAACGGTTTGGGCAGTTGTATGGACGAAACTTGACGCAAATTACAGGCTTTGTGCATGGTGCCAAACGAGTGTCCACATAATTAGTCATCTTCTTTCAGAAATTGTGTAAATATTAAAAGTTTCTACGACTCCAATCTCTGAAATTATGATTAGTAGATACTAATTTACAATAAATTCCATGCTTTTGTCCAGTTCCAAGACGCTGGAGAAAGAAGATTCGGCAATTATATGGGCCGCTCGCTTATATATGCTTCGCTTCGGGAAGAGGCACATCAAAACGTTATTCTCCGCCTCCCGGATGGAATGTTCCTCGTGCCTCCGTTGCATTGCATTTCCAGCAGGGCAGTTTAGGGCTAAAACAGACTGAAAGCGGGAGCAGGCACCAGGTAAGTAAGTTACTATGTCGAGCCATGAAACAGGTAAAAACGCTAAAATATGCATGCAGGCAGGGGTATTATGTCGATCACATGTAACGCTAGAAAGTCGATGAGAAATGCAGTCGGCCAGAAAGGTGAGAATGAACTTTTGGTATCGAACACTGCTCCAACCTCCCCCAAAGTCATGTTACAGTCCCAAGACATCATACCTCTCATTCTTCG
This sequence comes from Erysiphe pisi, assembly GCA_000208805.1. Taxonomy (NCBI): domain Eukaryota; kingdom Fungi; phylum Ascomycota; class Leotiomycetes; order Helotiales; family Erysiphaceae; genus Erysiphe; species Erysiphe pisi. Next base: position 3,254 of record CACM01002164.1, read on the forward strand.
CCATAAATTTACACATTCTCGAAATTCACAATGGAAGACTTTGACTTTGGCATCTTTACCTCTCAGACAGAATCAGACGAATTTTACTCCTTGATAAATCCAGTTACCGCTGGGACCTTGTAAGATGTTTTAACGCCTCTTTTATCAATCTGCTAAGAAATTTTAGTCCTATTCCACCTTCAGTGATGCCTAACATTGAGTCCAGTTTTTCTGCAGAAGTGCACGAAACATATCAATATTCAGAACCGTATGCAGAGTTCATAATTGCTTTCTTGATCACTGATTAAAAAAGATTTAGCTTTTTTCAGCCTCATATGGCGTCGAATCCGAGGTCAATCGACTACAGCTTTGCTGTCGAATCAAAGACTCAACTAATTCCTTGGAATTGTACGTTGATGCTATTCTTTAATTCTCAGCAGCTATTGAGTGGAAATTAGGCAAACAAGTAGCTCTTTAATCGATAATCCAGAGACTCCAACCACGGCCAATCAACTAACACGCAGCCGTAGACGTGACTCTACTCAAGATGACCGACTTAAGATCAAAACAGCGTTGGATCTGGGCCTATCGGTGAAGGAAATCTCGGCAGGATTGGGGGTTTCGAGCCGACAAATCTCCCATGTTCGGAAGAATGGGCTGGAAACTGGAAAGAAGAGGAGTGGGAGGGGGCCAACGATAATGAATGATAAAGCCCAGGAATTGGTCAGATGGTTACGCAGTAACCCAAACTTTCGACACGCACCATTTCAACTAACACCAAATCCCGCCCTTGAATTAAATCTCAACCACTTTGGGATGAAAGCGATTCGGACTGCGTTCAAATCGCAAGGATATGGGCGAAGAGTGTCCAAGAAAATGGGGTTCTCGGATAGGCTGGTACACAGGCAAATGCGTTTGAATTTTGCGACGAGAGCTTTTCCTTGCACACCACAGAGATTATCTGAACAAATGTTTTCTGATGAAGCTTGGGCTTGTGGGGGGGGGCTAACAGCCGTAGGTTTGTAACGACTCTTGTAGAGGGCGATAGGCAGGAAATACGTTTTGACCGATTTCGTCCCGAGTGTCTCACTCCCAAGTATGGGAAGCTTCCAGCTTGGATGTTTCACGGTGTCATACATAGCGGGAGGAGAGCATTAGGGGCTTTTTGGGACAAGGAGTATGGGACAATGAACTCAGTTAAGTACGATGCGTACATCTTGTCGCAAGTACTTGGGTTCAACACGACAATGCATCGTGCCATCGATCTGGGCTTACTCGGGACAACTTACGTCGTCGTGATATCAACACAATCGATTGGCCTCCTTACTCTCCAGACTTGAACTTGATTGAGCATGTCTGGGCCAAGATGAAGAACTATATTCAAGACCATTACTCTCTAGCGGGTTACGATGCTAGGAGGGTGGGACCTGATAGACTTCGTCGGAGAATACAGGAGGCCTGGGATGCAGTACCTGATGAATTTATTTCTGATTTGTATGCATCTTGGCAAGATCGTTGCAAAGCTGTGATTGATGCCAGAGGAGGCCCGACTAAGTACTAGCTTGTACCTCTGCTTGTCGCTTCTCATTTACTGTACCTAGTCATTATCTCTGTGTTGTTGAATCTTTCGATATCTATGTATTATTGCTGTTACTTTTCTGTGGATTTTATTTTATTTGTTTTTAATTTGTTTTTCAAATGATTTTCAAATGATTTTCATACTTTATTTTCATGACTTGTTTATGTTTTGCTTCTTAGCAATTTTTCTGTATTTGTATTTGTCAACAAAATGCTTCAACATATAAATATGAGAATCCCTTTTTCTTGGATAATGCTCGGCTAGGACCTCATCTTGTTTTGAGCAGTCTTCGATTCTGGAAGCACTAGATGGCAATAAATCAAAGTATCTAAATGGCTCTTATTGTATGTTTTTCGATTATTACTCTCTCATTTACCAAAATAACAACTAATAATTCTATCTGCCAAATTATTTTGCACTGAGAAATAAACGTTGGAAATTAGAAGTAGCTACCCAGGTAAAATCAAATTTCACATAGATAAGCCTGTTACACGATGATAAAACTGACAATGTATGTCAAGTTTGATAACTTAGCAATAGTTTGAAGAGTATGTAAAAGTCCAACAAACAATGATAGCTTTTCAACCTCTCAGTTTTTAATTGAAAATAATCCTGATATGCTTCTGAATGGTATTGTGTATCGGTGATGTCCATTTCCAAATTTTGAATTGGAATTTGAATTTGAATTTAAATAAGCAATCACATCTTACTGTATCAAGTGGCAGTATTTCATCAAAACTAAACAATGTTCTAGCTGCACAAACTCCAACTTTCAGAGTCTCTTCGAGCGTGTGGATTTACCATTCTGCGCTTGCTATCGAAGGAAGTTTTTATTTCCACTTCGAAGTTGACATATGAAAATCATTAAATAGTGTAATGAATATATCTTAATTTTGTTCAAAACAAAAGAATTCCGATTCGAATTCGAATTTCTCAAAGTCTTTGTAGTCGCTAGAGGCAGCGAAAAGGTTAGGCTACTTGTTTCTAAGTAACCATTTAGGTTTGTAATGTAAACTGTAAACATCGAATGGGGGAGAGATTTTTCGTCATCCCACATGGGAAGCCACTTTTAGCCCTGTCCAGCGTAAAGTCAGGAACTGAATCGTCCGTATTAGCTGTCGCATTTTTGAAGGTTATAAAATTTTCCTTTGCATCAAAATAACGTTTTCCACTTGTTTTGGGGGAACCTCATGAAAAAAATTTCCATGTCCGGCATAGGATCCGGATGCGAGAAAACAAAGTTGTAAAAGAATTGCAGAATTGTGCATCGGAATGAAACTTTAGCGCAAAAATATCCCGACAATGAAATAATGCAATACCCTGTGTAGCGCGGGTTTTAATCCTTGTTTTCAAGCCAAACTGCAAGGTAAAATTTTAAAGCTTTTACCTGTTTTATGGCTTGACATAGTAGTATGACCACTATAAAATTCGGCTTTCTGTCAATTATAAAAATTGGGTTTACAGGGTAGGTATATAGACTTTTATGTAACTTATTTTGGTATAGTTAGCGAAATACCCATGCCTAAACTCCAAATCTTTTATATGGTGAAAAGTACAGGACGATGAAATCGTCACCCTGTCTACAATCCTAGTAAAAAGTTTGGAATTTCTGCTTATGAACATTATGAAATGTATAATATTGATTAATTACAACTATGTGACTGAGAAATTACATGTACTCTCCGATTAGAAAGCACTTCAAATTTTACATGTCCGCCACCAGCATCGTATACAGCCTTGATTCTCAGCGGAATTGAATAGATTTAGAGATTGGTGGGAATAGTCTCAGAAGTCCACCGCCTCGTTGTCGCTATTTTTGAGCCTTTCTTGCCTGAATCTCCTTGAGCTCGTGTCCGAAGACGGCTGCGTGTTATTTGAAATTGAAGCGCCACCGCAGCTAGTCTTGCATTTGGGCTGTGTCTCAAATATTCAGAGGTGGTTTCTTATTGATTGACCGTATTTTATTCGTTGAAATTTTTAAAATTGGGTGAGATGTAAGAGGCTTTCAGCGTGAGGTTCAAAACGAGTCTTGGAAACAGAGGCGGACACCAACATTTAGTTGATGAACCTGCAGTGAAATCAAAACTAATGTGGGGCATAGCATGGGTACCTCGACTTAGTCAAAAATTCCAGGACCAAAGCCGATATTTATTTAAATTTAATTACAGGCATAGTTATTCCATCACACCCTCCACTACAGAAATTTATCATCTACCAATCTAGCAAATTAGAATAGTAAAAGCGCCTCCTCATTTTTATCATATTCGAATGTAGTAATTATACTCGGCCCTAACTAGAACCATCCACAGTCACACTCTTCGAATCTTGACCTTTTGCGGCGGCGTCAAGTTGAATATTTTTAGCCTTCTTTGCCTTTTCCTTGGTCAACTTATCATCATCAACAGTTTCGCCCTTAGCTTTTTGGATCTCGAGTGCTAAAACAGTTGCTGAAGTCTTAAGTACTTTGTTTTTTATCTTTCCGTTCTGTTCTCTATTTAGCAAATACTACATAATTCGGGGAAAGACTCAAGTATCATACCTGAAGAGCTTTGGCTTCATCACCGGTTGCTTTTTCGATAGCAGGGTTGAAAGCTTCCACCTCTGCTTTTTCTGCAATATCGTGTATGCCCTTAATTAACTTCACATCTGCATCCGAAACCTTTGAAAGATCGCCGGAGTCAAGGCCCTGGAATTTGGCAGCAGCTTCTTGCTCGGCATTGCCAGCTTTGCCATCCGATATTTGGAGATCACTGTAAGATTGGCTACTTAGAACTGATGCACCCTCATCATTAGCTGCCGCCTTGGAATTCGTTTGCTTCTGAAGACTCGTATTACTTTTGTCACTAGTACTGGAGCTGGAGCTTTTTGAGCTACTATCATCATTTTTGTCGGAGTCTTTATCATTTGAGTTTTTTTTGTCGGGTAAAGGAGATGACATTACAAGTGTAATGAGGGTGAATGCCAGTAACGCAAATAAGAACCTCATTTTTAATTTAATTTTACGCAAGAGCGAGCGTATTTATGATAAAAAAAAGAGAAACTTAATAAATAAACAAAAAAGAATGTATTAAAACGAATGAAAATACTTTTTGACTGGAAAATCCGGATTTTCCTAAAACAAAAGAGAATGGAAATGTTTGATTGAAGAGAAATGAATACACCGGCCTTCTTACATTCTTTTAACTTAAAGAGCAAGCATGGTCCAGGAACTTCAGAAACACCATCTGCTGCAGTCTTACAAAAGCTTCTTACATGTCGGTAACAGCTGCGACGGTCAATAAATGTCAGTTTACCTGTTTTTTCCGAATTATGATATAAACAGACGTATGAGTCATGAAAACTGCATTATCCTCTACTTATAAGTATCATCCTATTTTTAGTGTTGTTTTCTGAACATGGGTATGCAAGCCTCTTCCTATCTGGAACATTTTTTGTTTAAGATTATTGATCCTCTCTTGGAATGACTAGAAATCAAGAGAGGTTGCTTGTCATCTCAAGATGTCAGAATATTGTTAACGAAACCTGAAGCTTTTGAATGATGCGTTTATTCCATAGGAATGCACCTGCGTAGTGAGGACCTCACTACCCGCTATCAATATCTTTCAGAATCGAACAAGGTAGGCCAAAAACAATCCGATACGAATACTAGGAAACAATTGATGGATCTAAGGGACAATAGTCTAGCCTCTCACTAATTTTCGATTCTACAGCTCATAATATTTGAAATAAGGAAAGTGACTTGGTTTTTTTTCTTGCCTTTCGAGACAAAAAATTGACAAAGCAAAAAGTTAGCTTACCAACCACATTCCCCTTTGCGACTGTTGTACATGACGGATTGGACACTTACATGGTTTGGGTTGAAGAAGTCCAGCCCATCCGTAATCTGCCGACCAGCCCTCTTTGTGGATCGAGAACTTGATTAACCTTAAAGAGGTTTAGTGCAAGTCGGCAGTTGGGTTGAACTTTTCCAATTAGTCAAGTTATTAGACTTGAACCTAGGAGCTTGTAAAACTGACGTTATTAATAGAGAAAGGGAATGTATGTATATTTGGCCCTCAGGCTTTGTATACCTAGCCCCAAGCATATCCCTGCTTAGCCAATGAGCTTTCAAACTTATCAATTAAGCTAAGCCCCTGTCTTCACCTATCATCCTAGTCAGCTTTGGTAATAATCCTAGTTAGCGCTCATTCAACCCCAGTCAGCCTTCACTCATCCTCAACCCAACCGTGACGCAATACTAATTGACTTTAGGGTAAGTGGAAATTGGTTATAATATTTTTTGCATCTGTGAGTAAAAGTTAATTAGACTTTGGCTTAGTCCTTGACGTTCGAGAGGCCTTTCCTAGGCTATCAAACCAAAGATACAGATGGTATCAGGAGTGGATTTAAAATTTTCATCACTCGTGAAATTTAACTGCTCCGCTGTTATTGAAGTGCGCAATCAAATATAGGGAACTGAGATACTCTCTTTTTTCCGACTAGTCAAAAAAAGAAATTTACACTGTCGGTTGTGGAATTGCCGCGTTTCAGAAAGATTTTGAACATTTAATGACTAAGCATGCCACTTAATTGTAACTTACTGACCTGGTGCCTGTTCCCGCCTTCAGCCTGTTTTAGCCCTAAACTACCCTGCTCGAAATGCAATGCAACGGAGGCACGAGGAACATTCCATCCGGGAGGCGGAGAATAACGTTTTGATGTGCCTCTTCCCAAAGCGATGCATATATAAGCGAGTGGCCCACATGCACTACGCAAAATGATTGTCCACATAATTGCCGAATCTCTTCTCCAGCGTCTAGCAACTGAACAGAAGCATGGAATTTATTGTTAATCAGTATCTACTAATCATGATTTCAGAGATTGGAGTCGTGGAAACTTTTACTATTTACACAATCGCTGAAAGAAGATGACTAGTTATGTAGACACTCGTTTGACCACAATTTAATACTTAGTGTTACCACCCTTTGTAGTTATGACAACTTTAATTCGCCTCGGCATTGAGGCTATAAATGTTTGGCAGGTATTTACAGATATAAGAACCCATTCTCTCTCAGCTCGTTCCCATAATTCCCCCACGCCTTTGAGGGCTTCACTGTATTGCCCTAGTCTTCTCTTCAGCTCGCCCCAGAGGCGCTCTATTGGGTTTAAATCTGGAGATTGAGCTGGCCACTCCAAGCGTTTTATAGCTTTGGAGTCTAGATATGCTAATGTGGCGCGGGCTGTATGTTTGGGATCATTGTCCTGCTGGAAAATCAACTGGTCCACCGAGGGCATTTCCTTAAGAGACATGTTGCCTCCATACTGCGCATCAGATTTTGATCCAAGATGCTTATATGCTGCTTTGCAGTCACCCTTCCCATCACCTGAACGATTGCACCTGGTCCAGATCATGCCATGCATCCCCATAACATTAAATTTCCTCCGAACTTAACCGTTGAAATCGTACTACCATCCTCAATGTCCTTCTGCCAGGTGAATAGTATTCCATCACTTGTAATTCGGTTAATTTTGGTCTCATTAGACCAAACTACATTCTTCCAATCCTCAACCGTCCATTCTTTGTACCTCAATGCGAATTGAAGTCTAGCATTTTTGTGACGAATTGTCAACGCTGGTTTTTTGCTTTCTTTTGTGCCTCCAAACCCGACTCGTGCAGGGCATTTCGTATCGTTTGGGTGGATACACTAATTCTAGTTGACTCTCGCAAAACGGCTGCCGCTTGTTCAGGTGTTTTCACGATCCTCTGAGTTAAATTACGCACAATTACTTGCTTGTCCCGGGGAGATAATTTACTTCTTCCACCCCCCTCCCCGCCACTGCCGATATCTGTGAGTGTTTTTCGGATGTTACCGATGGCGGATTTGGAACATTGAATCTTATTTGCGATTTCGCGGCAAGATTTTCCTTCCTAGAGAAGCTGTTTGATTCGCTCTCGGGTGCTTCTGCTCAAATTCTTCATGGTGTCACGAAAACTACTCACAACACGTTAGACTTGTTTCTCACTAATAAAAAAGGAGCATAGATATTTTCTAACGGTTATTATAGGGAAATCCTAGGATAAAATATATATTAAAACGAGTTGGACAGTTGTAAAACGTGATGTAGAATTCTAGCTTTGTGCTAAGTGAAAAACGAGTGTCCACATAATTAGTCATCTTCTTTCAGCGATTACGTAAATAGCAATAGCTTACACGACTTCAAACTCTGAAAATATAATTAATAGATACTAAATTACTATTATGCTAATTAACAATACACTCCATGCTTTTGTTCAGTTGCTAAACGTTGGAGAGTAGAGATTCGGTTATTATGTGGACACTCGTTTTGCATAGTGTATAAAGTCTCCAAACGTCTTGTCTTGATGAAATATAAAATCATCACAAAATTATAACCATAACCAGAATAATAAAAAAACTTAACATTCAACAACCCAAAACTTTTGTCTCCTTCAAATTAAGCTAAGTCATAAAATACACTATCTCTACTTTGCACATTTAGAACTCTTTCTGCTTTCACTGCTATTACATACGTCTACTTTTTAAGTAATTTAACTTCCGTTTACGTTCATGAATAAATTTTATGCAATATAGACTAGTCCAAAAGTAGAAGCCAAGGCTAGCCTAATTCCGTGATAAATTCATAGATCTATAACGTATACTACAATAGCAACTTTGATTACGCATGAAACAAAACATCACAATGGATATTACTCAAGAAACTCAAGCTCCCTCGACGGAAATGAGCATCGAACCACCCCCTACTCCCAATATTCCCCCAATTCCCAATCCCCTACCCCCTACCACTTCACCAACGCCACCGTCACTTCCCCAAACACTTAACGATACTACAGCCAGCAGAAAGATTCTCAAGCCTACTGTTCCAACTAAGCGCCCGATACTAGAAAAGCCACCTCAGAATAACAAGCACAGCTCTGATATCGCGAATGCGTTCCTTCCTCGGGAACTTGCTGAAGTAGTTGCGACCCGTCAGCGTCGTGAACGCGCTTGGCATGCGCGTCTAATGATATGCACCACAATTCACAGCAATATTGAAAGCACATTGTCGAACTTTTCAAATGAAATTGAGAAAGAGGAAGCTACAGCCTTCAAGGCTTATATTCAACTAGCCATAGCGAAATTTGCTGCGGTCGATTCTTCCCCTTCACCTYCCCCAAATCCCCAGACAAACTCGTCCGACTAAAGGAGAACAAAATTAGGAAAAGATAAAAGTACTTCGAAGAAAGTCGCCATAGCACTACCACAAAAACCAAATGGCGTCGCTTTAAATAGAGGAGTAGTAGAAGAGACTCCCAGTCTACCAAAAATTCCTCAGATAACCGAAAATACGTGGGCTACAGTGGCTCGCGCTGGCCAGAAGAAGGCTAGAGTTATTTTGAGTAGCAAAACACAAGTGAATTCAACAGGTAGACAACCACTTAGACCAGCAAACAAGGTCGAGTCCAATTCATCTGCCTCCCAAACTACGGCAATAATAGATAAAAGATTATTCGTCCGTCTCCCACAAGAGCACGAATGGCGAAAATTATCACCTGCGGGCATCCGAGAAGTAATCGTTAAAAAATTACATATATCACCCTCACTCATTGGAAGAATAAAACCTGTACACTCAGGTTTCGCGCTAAGCCCTTGCAGCCTAGAAGCTCGCGAGGAGATTATTAAAGCAGGAAATAGTCTCTTTTTGTCGGGAGCGAAGTTAGAAACGGCAACTAATTGGGTCTCAGTATTAGTCCCAACTGTACCAGCCTCCGTTCAAATGGWACACGGCCTAGTAGAAGTAAATAAAGCCATGCTGGCTGACGAGATTGAAAGAGTATGCGCTGTACGACCAACTCATCTGAAAATGTATGGTGGAAACAAACTTGAAGCTCCTCACAGAACTTGGTTGGCTTACTTTACAAAAGCACCACGTGGAGGATTCAGAGTATTCGATGAATCCGGAATCATGAGACCTTACAGGAAACAGCAACCTCTTGAGTTCTGCAAGTGATGCAACGGACATCACCCGAGCAAAAATTGCTCAAGGGCACCGTCATGTGCAAACTGTGGTTCAACTAACCATGTTGCAGATATTTGTATGGCTGCAACTAAGTGCAGAAATTGTGGTGGACCACATCGTGCTGATAGTCGCTGATGTCTAGCCCGTCCTACGCGGTCTGGTGTACCCTCAAAAGAACAAATGAAAACTTACAGGCAAATGGGGGAGAGAGAGTACCAAGCAGTGCAACGAGCAAGAATTGCAGAGGAAAAAGCTGCAGCTGTCGACAGAATCGAAACCGATCCTGTAAGCAGTCAAGCATTAGAAGAAGGTACAATTTGTGAAAGTTTCCAAGCGACCCCTGTCGAAGATTCGACGGCTGTCGCAAGTCGTTTATGAAGGGCAACCCACGGGGTTGCTTTCCCCTCCAAGACGTTCTCAATTTCATGTCTATAAACGTTGAAGGGGGGGAACCACGCATGACATTGCGTTAGCTCGGGCCTGTGAGTTGAGAATCGATGTCTTGCTAACACAAGAACCTTGGTGGTCCGGTCGTACAAAGACGCACACATACTTTGATCTATATCTTCCTTTTGGAGGAGATAATATTCGACCCAGAGCGGCTACCTATATCAGAAAAGATCCGAAGAGAATAAGTTCGAGTCAATGGTACCCACCCTCACCAACAGGTGATTATTGTTGGGTCAAAGTAAATGACATCATGTTTTTAAATGTGTATAAAGCACCTCATGATTCCGGTGCTGTACAGCCACTCTTAGAATGGACGCCTCCTTCTAAATCCATAGCAGTAGGAGACTTTAATTCAGTCTACTGGGCCTGGCAACCCAGTGCAAGTAACTTTTATGGGCAAGGAGAAGAAATTAGTAGATGGGCTGAGTTGCATGGTCTAACCTGCCTTATAGTCGGCGAACCAACACATCGTGCCGGAAACACTCTTGACTTAGCATGGACGAATGTGAAGGATACAATGGCTTGGGTCTGCAGAGATCAATGCATGACCAGCGACCACCTTCCAATTTGTGGTTTCGTCCCTAATCACAAAGCTGCGACAGTAAATCCACCTAGTTCTGAGAGGAAACTCCAAATTTCAAAGGAGAAAGTACCTCAGTTTATACGGGTTGTCTCACAATGGCTTCCCCCGATCACTTCTTTGAATACGCTAGAGGAAACGGAAAATTTTGCTCAGGAAATATGCAGTGCTCTAACTAATTCTCTGAAAGCAGTAGGAAAGCGACCAAATAAGAAAAGTGGAAGAAGAACTCCCTGGTGGACGCCCGAATGTAAGTTCGCACACTTAGACTACCAAGATGCTGTGGAAGAATCGGAGCGCAACAAGCGAGCAAGGAAATTTAGAAACATAGTTGCCTCTGCTAAGAGAGAGCATTGGAAAAGAAGAATAGAAGACATGAAATCCTCTAATGACGCGTATAAATTAATGCGGTGGGCGGCACCTAGCTATTCTAATATCACTCCCCCACTCCGACATGAAGGTCGATTTGTCTCAGATCAATCAGAACGGGCCACGATTCTTAGGGACTGTCTATTATCGCGTTTCTCGGCATCCGACGACCTTCCTCCTTGTACAGTCGTAGGAGAAGTACGAATTCCTTGGTCAGAAGATCTGACGGAACAAGAAGTAAGGGCCTGCACAATTGGATGCGGCAACACAAGTCCAGGGGCAGATGGGATCTCCGTCGAGCTACTGGCAACTTGCTGGGAACATATAGGACTTCATGTCACACAACTCTTTCGTGCCTGTCTCAGATATGGCTATCACCCCACTTGCTTTAAGCTTGCAGAATTAGTTTTCCTACCAAAACCAAGGCGTGATCCGTCATCAGTGAAAGGGTGGAGGCCCATTGCACTATTGTCTTGTCTAGGGAAAGGACTAGAGAGGTTACTGGCAAAGAGAATGTCTCACCTCGCCATAACAACAGAGACTGTAGGTCAGCAGCAGTTTGGAGCACTCCCCAAACGATCAGCAACAGATCTCGTTTCATGCGTAGTACACGACATTGAGGAAGCTAGAACCCAAGGCTGGGCTTCTACATCGGTAACATTAGATGTAGAGGGGGCATTTGATGCCGTGCTTCTTAACAGATTAATTTGGCGGATGCATGCTCAAGGGTGGCCAAATTCAATTCTTAAGTGGACTAAATCGTTTCTCGAAAATCGTCAAGTACAAGTGCGTTTCGAGGGTGGAGTAACAGAAGCTAAGGAGTTAGTATGTGGGGTTCCTCAGGGATCTCCTATATCTCCTCTACTATTCCTTCTGTATATGGCAGAACCAATGAAGAACGGGAATGCCATCACTCGCTTCAGCTATGCGGATGACATTGGAGTTTTAGGCTTTGGGCGGACAGTTGAAGAGTCTGCAGCTGCAGCTCAGAGGGAAGTTAATATTCTTACGAAATGGGCAGATGAAAATGCTGTCTTATTTGACCCCAAAAAGTCAGAGGTAGTCCAATTTCCTGGGCGTAAGAGAGAAGGACCTGTAGGAATTACAGTGAATGGGAAGAACATTCAGCCATCTGAGCATGTTCGTTGGCTTGGCGTGCATCTCGACCCCCGGCTTTCATTCAAGCATCATGTAACAACTTGGAGCGCGAAAGCACTCAGTCTAGCCCATCATATGCGACGCTTAAACACTGTTCAAAGAGGAGCGGCGCCAAAAGCACTAATAAATGCTGTTGACGCATGCATTGTGCCGGTGGCAACTTTTGGAGCTGATGTGTGGTGGCCAGGATTATCTCGAGAAAATACAAGTGGGATAATTAAACCTTCAACAGCCTTTCACTGCGGACTTATTGATAAAGTCCTACGTATGGCCTTAAGAGCAGCCCTACCAGTATGGAAAACGACGCCAAACGTGATTCTACATAGAGAAGGAGGCATCCCCCCGGCTCACATCCTACTAGAAGGCTACCGTCTTCGTTTAGCCGCTCGACTCAACACTCTTGATGACCGACACCCACTTCGAGTGAGAGCAAGTGTGTGTCCTAATGTGGGCACACTAAAATATAAAACAAAGCTTAGACTATCAAAGAAACCAGAGACACAAATGTCTCGGGTTCAACGTGCCATTCGACAGCTTCCACAAGCAGAAGCCGCAGAGCCAATACCAGCCCCAGTTTACTTCTCATCACTCGGAACAAAGGCAGACGGCATTAAGGAGTACCAACAGTGGTTGAATACAGTCACCCCAACAGATATCTGTGCATATTCTGATGGGTCATCAGAGGGCCCCGGTCGTTCATCATGGGGTGTTGTTTTACAACGGGGAGAGACTACCTTCTACAAAGAAAATGGCACACTACATGGTGGGGAAGTGTTTGACGCGGAGATTTTTGGTGCCACAGTCGCACTTCGAGTGGCCATGACTATGAGGCAAAATAGCGAGAAAATTTTTGTCTTACTTGATAACCAGGCGGCGGTGATAGCTCTTGAAACTGGTGTATCTTCTTCCAATATTAGACTTACTAAACTTTTCCATAGTTTAGCTAAGAATATAAATGCTGAATTTAAATGGGTGCCAGGACACTCCAAAATTAGAGGAAATGAAGAAGCAGATGCAGAAGCACGCGTTGCCCTAAGAAATCTGCCTGAAAGACATGATCAACCTAACCTAATTACGATATCCTACTTACGTCGACTCATGCAGCAGCGGCGACAAGATTTGGTGGAGAAATGGTGGTCTGATGTATGTCCAGCTCGATATCAAGACCTGGACCTGAAAATGCGTCGTAGAAAACCACCTGAACTAACACTATCACCGTCGCCTAAATCATCTAGACGCCAACCTTGAATGCGTCTGTGGACAGGAAAAAAACTCCTACCCACTTCATCCGTTGTCGAATGCACGCAAACCAAATGCGTAAACTACGAGATGGAAAGAATATAGATTCCTTTAGAAGACAACTCCTTGGACATAATTGCTTCAAGAAATTTACCGAATTTGCGCGGATTACAGGTTGCTTTGGTGGCAAGATATCCGACTCACCCTCAGCTGGATGCGAGGACAGTATGTAATGAAAAGCCAACACTTGAAATGGCGGGTCAGAGCTTGGTGTGAGAAATGCCGAGATTACCCTATTATTTGTTACTTTCTTTAACTTTTCTTTTACTTTCYTTTTTTTTTTTTTTTYTCATTCATTTCTTGTTTTTCATTATTAAGTTTTTTTWTTAAATTTTACATATTATGTAAATAACGGGCGTGAACGAGTAGGGCATGCCTGAGGCCATGACCCCTACCGGCTCCGCCGGTCCTGTACCCAAAGTGGACATTATGGCTTAAGCCTAGGACCGTAAATAGAATAAATAAATAAATAAATAAATATTTCTATTTTTCTATATAATAATATAATATATACATCGAATATATTGTGCTTATCTAACTTTTAATTTACAGGGATAGCCATGTTTCTTAAAATTTTATACTGGGGGTACATATAAGCATCAGAAATATATACATGCTTAGGGCTGGTGCTTATTTTCTCGGGTCCAATTTAGCTGGGAATATATTCGATCTGCGAAATTCTTAGCATAGTGATGAGCCATTGATATATCGCCAAGGAAATTGTCTTATTGGTAGATAGACCAATTGTGAGTTCATTTTACGGACAGAAGTTGTAAAAGATTGGATTTCTCATACCAAAAACAATTGACCATATTGTTACTGCGTTTAACCCTCGATAATCTACACAAAGACGTAGACCTCCATTCGGCTTTTTAGCAAATAACACAGGTGCAGCAGCCGGCGAGCTACTTGCTCGAATCCAACCCTTCTTTACAAGATCTGTTATAGTTTTTCTTAGAACCAGTAATTCATCCCGAGACATGTTATACAACGGTCCCCATGGTGGTGTTGATGATTTCCCATCTTCATGTCTAAGGTTTATCGCATGATCGAGAGGCCCCCGATTAGGCGGTAACTTATTTGCGTCCAATCCGTCTGTGAAAAGGTGCGCAAACTCCTTAACTTGGTCTGGAAGTCGTCTTTTAGCTTCTTCTAATGTAACGGAGGGCTTTGTGCGCAACGCTTTATTGATATCTTCGAGCGACGCTCGACAGATCGGAATAGTTTTAATCATATTTGTAATAACCTCGACAGTTGCTACACGGGGTCGTGGAATATTTCTTAACTCCTGGCGCCATCGTTTGACGCTAAAAACTGAGCCACCTAGCTTACCAAGATGCAAACGTTGCTCTCTTGCGTGAATTGTTGCATCTTGATCCTCCAACCATTTCTTGCCCAAAATCAACTGGTGTGTACTATGAGGAACCACATATAGCCAAAGTTTTGGTGTCACAAATCCGTTAAGATCTAAGGAGACTTCTGTAATATCTTTCACAATTGGTTTTCCCACTGTTGACTCCTCAGCTGTTTCCAAAACACATGGCGGTATAGAAATGCGCGGCAGCATTAGTTGAGATGCAAGTTTGTCATCAATTATACCAGAGCAAAGGCACCCATTGTCAACTAGGGCTTGCACCAAAGTCGAATCATTTATCAAAGCATTGACTAGAAATGGCCTGGTATTCATTTTAATCTCTTGACTATCTACTGCTATTTGCCCCTGGATGCGACTTTGCCCAGGAGCTACAAGAATTCCGAGTTATCTTCATCTTCAACATACACAGATGGGTCCATCTCTGAAAAGTCTGTTACATTTACTGCAGGCACWTTTGAGTTTGGATTTCGTGCGGGAAGAAGTCTACACTTATTAGTACTGCACCCTTTTCTTTCGCAACGGAAACATTTTCCTTCCCTCCTAAGTTTATCAATTTGCTCAGGAGTCTTCCACTTAGAGCGCAATGGTCTTCCATTTGGACCTAGAATTATATTTGTAGAATAAACCCCACCCATGTAGGCGTCCCCCGAGGAATATGTCTCTCCAACGTACCCCCTTTCCTTYCCTGAAATTCCTAATTCTCTCGAATAGCCGTTATGTTCGCTTTTATTCCTTAAGGCTTCAGAATTGGTGTTGCTACCTTCAGACTTAAAGTTTCCGAAACGTTGAAAGCCGCCAACAGATCTCACAATTTCTTCATGCTGTTGTCCGATTTTACTTACAATCCGAACAAATTCTCTGAAATCATTCTCTGGTACCAAATGATTACTTGCCAAGGCTACCTTAAGCGTCGTATTGAGAGCCGTACGGAGTAGGGAGACTTTCACATCGTCGGGCCATATATCACCTGACGCTTCCGTTAGTTTATTCGCCCATTGACTGTAAAATTGATTCCATTTCTGCTTAGGGCCCATTCTCATTTCATTTAATTCGGATCTAGCTCGTGAGGCCCTAGTTTGATCCCAATTGCCTCGATCGAGAAACGATATAAAATCTTCTTGGCTCTCACGACCTCCAACACCTCCAGACTCAAAGTATGCAGCCGCTCGTTTTTGAGCTTTTCCTTCAAGAGCCTTGTAAATCATTAAAAATACACGCGAGTCGGTGTAACCGAACGTGTACCAATCAATTCTTAAAGCTGATAGAACAGCCCGCCTCCATGCTGCGTACGTTTCACGGTCTCCATCATATATAGGGAACGAGGTTGGCATTAATATTTTTGATTTTTTGAGGGGGGTCCTTTTTTTATTAATACTGGTGGCAAAGATTCTTCAAAAGGTGAAGGGGGAATTTGAAATTCATCAATACGCTCTCTAAGTTGTCTTATCTCACGCATGTGATCGCTGACATCCATTTTTATGGGGATAGTATTGAATTACTTAAACCCTCTTACAATCTTTATGTATACTTTAAGTCGTGGTGGAATATACTGAATCGATTTTAGGAATATGATATAACGTAATTATTGGGCGTGGTGTATCGTAGTGCGTCGTAATACTTCGTAGTGTGTCGTCTCGTCTCAGAAGAAACAATAAATTTCTATTATTTAATTCGTGAGTGTAACAGCTAGTAAGCTTGTGTTTCCTGCGCTCGTCTTCATGGACTCGGCGTATCTTAATTCCGGTCTTGGCAACATAGATTTTAGTAAAACTTTTTGTATTGTAGAAATTCCTTCTTTAGATCAAACATAAATCTAGATTCTGTTATAAAGTAATTTCTAAACGCTGACAGTATATTTGATCTCTTAATTTTCAAACGATAAAACGGTAAAACGAGAAGTAAACAGAATAAGATAGAAGTCTCTAAATAGACAACACGGTACACGCTACGAATACACGACGCGACTTTTTAATACGTTAAAGAAGAAAGAAGTTCACAGTACTTTAGAAAAGTAGAAATGAGTTATAACAGAGAGCAACAAGCCGACCAGATGATGGGTCGCTTTCTCCAAACGTTACAAGATATATCACTAGCCATTCAAAAACAGGGAGAAAATGATGTTGTTTTACGAGCAGGCACTGAAAAGGTTTTGCAGGACATAGGTAGTGCAATGGCAAACTTAGCAGAAAGATCTTCTTCGATTTCTGAGGCCAGTGTCTCAGTTCCTTCTAGTAAAGTTGACCTCACAGAATTCACCGGAGCTGATAGAACCGTTTGGCCGACTTGGGAGATACAAGCCCGAGGAAAAGCCAAGTCATGTGGTAGTGATCAATTGGTACAATTTTATGCTATTTTCAACAAATTAAAAGACAATGCGGCCAAAAATGTAACACCATGGGTCACTAAAAGTTTAAAAGATGGAACGGCTAGTTATGAAGGACTTTTAAAGGAGCTTGGCCGCCTCTACAACGATCCAGCTCAACAAGCAAAAGCTTTGAGTAACCTAAAAACGATGAGACAACTAGAACGGGAATCCTTTGCTAATTTCTTTCCTAAGTTTGAAAGGGAATTGGCCAATGCTGGAGGCACTAACTTTGATTAGTCTATAAAAGTCATGTTTTTACGTACAGCGCTGAATTCTAAATTTAGTGCATGCCTGCCTCTCACGAAAAATTATTCCACCTATGAAGATCTCGTTGCCGACCTCCAGACTGCTGCGGCAGGTATTGCAAATCAGGAAGCTCTTCATGGAAAAAGAGCAAATCCTCAACATCAATCGCAGCCACGCTTGCCTGAGCCCACTCATAATCAAATTGATGTGACTCCCATGGACTGGACACCGACTTCTAACAATCAAGGTAGAGTCTACAATGGAACAAATAAACGTCCCCGAGCTCGATGGGTAACCCCCGAGGTTTTAGCTGCTCGCCGCGAGGCTAATTGTTGTTTACGATGTGGAAATAATAAACATTACCAACCAAACTGCCCATACCGGCCACCTATTAATCCAAACATCGTAAATAACAACCAAGCTGTGAGAAATATAGATCCGGCGCTTCTACAGGTAGAGCCTGAGTTAAATATGGAAAATGAGCAAATTGATTTATCGGGAAAAGAATAGCTCCACGACAAAGTCGTGCGGTGGAGCTCAAGAGACTGTGTAATTGGAGAAAACAAGATGAATCACATGTACTAAAAAATGAATGGAATAAATTTAAAACATTTATGGAAACTCCATCATTCCTAGTAGATGCTATAATTAATGAAGTAAAATGTGAGGAGATTCTTCTTGACAATGGTTGCCAGTCATACGCAAGCGTTAGTGACAAATTTACGTAAACATAAACCAGATATAATTGATATAACCCCAAGGGTAATGGAGGGATTTTTACCTGGTGTACGAACGATAATCACCCAAGCGACCAAGTTTATCGTAGATCTAGCTGGGTTTAAAAGAACCGTATGAGCTTATATCGTTCCCAGCCAAGTACAAAATATGATGATCGGACGAGCCTTTTTAATTGATAATCACGTCCATGTAAATGAAGCAACCACGCTACTTGAAAGTCTTCGACGGCACTGAATCAATATCAGGACAGGTTTCTCATATGGTAAAAATTACTCTAGACATTGGAGGTCACTCAGAAGTTATTCTGTTGTTTGTTACTACTCTTGCCCACTTTAATATCGTTCTTGGACTTCCTTGGCTGCAATTCCATAATCCTGAGATTCTTTAGATTAAGAAGACATTATGCTTCAATAAGTCAAATTGCAAAAGACACATTACTAAGAAGTTTCCAGTCTTAGTTAGCTCTATATCCGCAGAAGAGGTATTAAAGCAGAGAAATAGATATACAAAGGATAGAACCACTGAATGTATGATCAATACCGAGTATTGTGAAGCTCGAGATTTTGAAGATTCTATTATGAAAAGTGAGCAAATAATGACCATATCAGTGGAGGATATTGAAGAGGCTTTGAAAGAAAAGCCAATAATGAATGTAGCAGAAAAATTTCCCGAAATTTATCATGATTTTTTACCAGTTTCCTCTAGGGAAGAAGCTGGAAAACTTCCTCCACAGAGACCTTGTGATCATGAGATAAAACTTAGACCAGGAACAGAGCCACCTTGGGGGCCGTTATATAACATGTCGAGAGGAGAATTGAAAGTTCTCAAAAAATATCTCAAGGACAACTTGGAAAGAGGATTCATAAGACCAAGTATATCACCTGCTTCATCCCCAGTTCTATTCGTGAAGAAGCCAGGAGGAGGTCTCCGCTTCTGTGTTGACTACAGGGCCTTAAATGATATTACAATAAAAGTCGTCACCCTATTCCTAGAATACATGAGACCTTGACTGTTTTAGGCTCTGCTAAGTTTTTTACCAAGTTGGATGTCATATCAGCATTTCATCGCATGCGTATCGCTCCGGGAAATGAATATATCACCGCATTTAGGACTAGATATGGACTCTTCGAGTATAGAGTTATGCCTTTTGCTTTGGCTAACGAACCTAGTTCCTTCCAAAATTTTATCAATGATACTCTCAAAGTTATCTTGATGAATTT
>CACM01002142.1:0-14536 GCA_000208805.1 Erysiphe pisi
TTGCTAATAGTCTTTTTTTTTGGATAAATTAAACTATTCATACACTAATTAATCTATCTCTTCGCAGTTACTTGAAATTCAAAAAACAAATTCAAACGATCGTTGTTGTGATTGCGATGCGCCATCTCCACAATGGGCATCACCAAAGTTTGGCATATTCATGTGTTTGAGTTGTGCTGGTGTTCATAGAGGACTTGGGGTGCATATAAGTTTTGTGCGGAGTATAACAATGGATGCATTCAAACCCGTCGAAATAGAACGAATGCGACTTGGCGGAAACAAGCCGTGGAGGGAATTCTTCGAGCAGGCAGAAAGTAATAGGATAGTTGGCATAGCGTGAGTTTGGCCTAGCTCCAGAGAATTGTAGGTTTACACATGTATGGTATTGGGCTGGTCCAAGAATAAGGAAGGATACTTATGGAGTTAAAAACCTTAGGCTGTTTTTGGTTTGAATCGTTACTAACTATTTCTTGTAATGAAAATTAGATGGGATGATGCCACAATTTCAGAAAGGTATTCGGGAGAGGTTGGCGAGGAATGGAAGGAGCGCCTATCTGCAAAAGTAGAAGGAAGGGAATATGATTCGAATACCATCAAGCGGTCTGCTGTCAAAACTACTTCTCCAACTTTGGAATCAAATTCTCCTTCTCAGTCACAAATTCTGCCAAGCCAACCTAATCAATCTTCGAGTGGTCCGGGCTGTAAGATAAAGGTAGACAATAAATATTTTGCAGACTTAGGCGCCAAAAATGCATCTCGTTCATCGGATCTTCCCCCGTCACAAGGAGGGAAGTACTGTGGATTTGGATCACAACCACTCAGAGCAACAAAAACTGAGCCCAAATTACCCGGGCTCGAAGAAATACAAAAAGACCCTGTTGCAGCATTGACAAAAGGCTTAAGTTGGTTCTCCACAACAGTGGGCAAAACAGCAAAGACTGTCAATGAGGACTATATTCAACCAACTGCTAAATCGGTATATTATTTTCTTATTTCCTATCTAATCATCTAATAAACTCTATTTAGGTTGCAGGATCCGACATAGCAGCACATGCACGACTTGCAGCTACTCAGGTCGTAATCAGTGCACAAACAGGCGCTAAAAGCGCTGCAACAAATCTCTCAAGATATGTCGATGGAAAGAATTCCAACAGGTTCAGTAATAATGGTAATCGATACCGGCGGACACCACTTGAAAACGATGGTAAGATGGATTACTGGGACGATTTTGGAGATGTAAATAGTATAGGCGGCAACCACAACGTGAATCTCAAGAGTAATCTCATGACCTCTAATTCTGTTGGTACAAATGCTATTAAAAAGGCTGGTGGAGGCGGTGGTAATCATTACGTGGGAATTGGTATGCCAGGTAAGAAAGATGAGGATGCGTGGGAATCCTGGTGAAATCTTTTTGAAAGGTGGAGAGGAAAAGTTTTTCTTGTAGTTTATGTACTTAATTTTTACTTTTACTTGTATTGGGACGGCGAAATTTTGACTTTTTTTCTGTATTTTATAGCACTGATCACATCAAGAGGAAGTGGATGGACTAAGCCAGCAGGCAGGCATACTACCAGGACAATCATAAAAGAATATTCTTTATAATGCTTTCTCTCTCTCTCTATCCAGTCCTTACTGCGTGCATGCTTACTTTGGAATTGTCATTCATATTCTTAATGGTGAATTATTTGAATTGTTCCAAGTAGTTTTCGAACCCCTCTGATGCCAGTGATTCCACATTAGAATTAAAAAGATTCTTTATGAGCTAGCCCGTGGTTATGAAAATTAATTGGAAATAATTATTTCTTTTGGTCTATCATTTAATCCACAAGTGAGATTTTCATTTGTTTGATCGTTTCACATAAATCTGAAATCCTCAAACATTGCTTTAGGATTTGAGATGATATATAATTCTTTTCTGATACCAGTGCTGGTTTCACACAGCTTTCGCTTGTCGCTTAGCATGTGCGGAAGCTAAAATAGCATTATGAGATTATATAATTTAAAGTAATAATTTTTTTGCTAAATGTTAAAACCACTCCATGTCGATTCAATTAACCCATGTCCCTGATATTCTAAATACACTAAGCCGTGTAATTATCAATTCTAAGGCTAGCCAGATAAGGGTCTTTACCTTGTCAGGCCAGTCACTACAGTAGCTTTGGGTAAACATTGATTCAAGTACAAGATATCCATACACAATTGCGATGAATTGTACTTATAGAATGAGCCGGTTCAATCTGCCGGTAGTACATATTATTGGAATGACTAAATATCTTGTGTTGAACTAACCATACTACCCCTAAATACTATTCATACTACCCCTATCAAATTCCTTTTTTAATTGGCTGGATCTAACTTAGCTTCTCCCGCGTTGCCTAGGGCAACAAGAAGAGTGATACACTTAGTGGTACGGATAAGTGTGGATCATAAAAACTGGTTCTTTTTTCTATCTAAGTGCCGGGGTATCTATACTCGCTCGGCTAAGATAAGCTAACTAATATAGGCTAGCCTTAATGTCACATGGTTTCTAATATCCTGTATGTGTAACACTTAGGTTACTATATATTGATTCAATGTTTTCATCACCGATACCAATAAAAACATCTACTTTGAATTAACTTTTGACGTGCTGCAAATAATCCACATCTACAAACCCTCTATACAATGTAAGAAAACTAAATCGCAAACTTCTGCACGAATTATAATAATCCTTTACATAATTTGCGTTCATAGTTCATCTACATCAAAATGACCCTATCAAATCCTCCAAACCAAGTCTTCGAAACCTGTGAAGAGGCTATTAAATCTACATCAGTATATGCTGCTTCTGAGGGCTACACTATTGTTAAAGCCCGAACAATCTTTGATAAAAAGGTGTCGAAATCTCCACGTAGATACATTCTGGCGTGTGATAGATTTGGTAAACCGACGACAAGAGCAACAACTCGGAAGACTGGTAGTCGAAAAGTGGACWGTCAGTGGCGAGCGAACCTCAAGTTAACAAACGTCGGCTGGGAATTTGAAGTTGATTCCAGCGCTCAACACAATCATAGGCCTTCAGAATCTCAACTAACTCATCCTATCCTCCGGCGCCGTAACAATAATGTAAAAAAACAAATTCATGACCTTACAGCATCAAAAGTTGATGCAAAACAAATCCTGACTACTCTTCGTGAATAGGGTGTCACAATTCTTGACCGTGATGTCTGGAATGAGCGGCAGAAATGGAGGACTGAAAAATTAAACGGTCTAAGCCCCTCAGAGGCATTGCTTGAAGCTGTTCAAAACTATGGTCTTACTTCTGGTGAGAAATATCAATTTGAGGTCGAAACTCAAATTGTAGATGGTTAAACTCATCTAAGAAGTCTCTTCATAATGCATCCTAGTAGCTTGGCTCTCCTCGAGCAAGCTCCTGATGTACTCCCAATGGACTGTACTTATAAAACTAATAAATTTGGAATGCCACTTTTACACATTGTTGGCCAAAATTGCCTAGATAAAAATTTCACAATAGCCTTTTGTTTCTTGAGTAAAGAAGACGATGGAAGTTACACCTTTGCAGTCAGGCAGTTAAAGAGAGTCTATACGGTTCATAAGTTAAAGCCTCGAGTTCTCGTTACAGATAAGGAGTTGGCATTAAAAAATGCCTTAGCAAGAGTCTTCCCTACCCTTCCCCAACTCCTATGCCGCTGGCAGATTTCATAAAATTTGCAGGCTAAAGCTGCTGCTACTTTTTTGACGTCAAACTCTAGTAATGAAGAGGAGAAGGAACGCTAAAAGGCCCAAAGAGATTTATTTCTGATCGATTGGAATACCACAGCTAATGCTGAGAGAGAAGAAAGCTTCCTAAAGCACTGGACAGATATGGTAGATGGACTAAAAAACGACTATCATGAACTTTCCCAATACTCAGAAAGAGAATAGTGGCCATATAGGCATCAGTTTGTTAGATGCTATATTGATAGAGAACGGAATTATGGTGCCAGGCATGTTATTTGTTGTCTGATATCAGTTTTCATTTACTTGAAAAAAATTTGTTTATCAGGATTTGAACTTTTACGGGAGCTAATCCCTGATCGTCAAGAATGAAAGGGATTTTATTGCGCACTGTAATTATTACTACTAATATATTTTTAAGGGTTACATCCCGTATTGAAGGTGCCCATGCTGAGTTAAAGCAGCATCTACGAATTTCTACTGGAAATTTGCTTGCTGTTGTTGAGTCCATACACTTAATGATAAAAAACAAGACCGAAAAAATTTYAGAATCTATGGCAACTGCAAAGCAAAGAACTCCGCACTATTTGCGAAAGCCATATTTTCAAGAAATTATTTCACTAGTAACACTCACTGCTCTAGCATATATTCAGGGTCAAATAGATCTTGCAGAAGCCAGTGATTTGGGTGCCTGTAGTGGAGGGTTTAAGTCTGCTATGGGCTTACCATGCAAGCATGAGATGAAAGCCTTTCTAAGTAAAGAAAACTGGAAAATCTCAATGAATCAGATTGATCAACATTGGTGGTTTGATAGAGAGGATACTCCTCCAAATAGACTTATTCCTGGAGATAAGGATCGGCTTCTCGAGCCACTAGTTGTTGTTAAGAAAAAAGGCCGACCTAAAAAACCAAATCAGCGTATAAGATCAACCGTCCGTAATTTGTCTTTTTGGGAATTTCCTAATTTGACAATTGAAAAGTCACATAAGTAAGTCTATCTCTACATTATCAAAGAAGTGATGAAGTGGTCCTGAAATTGAATAAAGATTTTCATTTTAATGCTAACCACCATTTTTATAGCTACACAGATGAATGCAAGCAAAGAGAGCCAGAGAATTAATGGTTATATTTGAACTTTTACTAATTGATTAACTAGTTAATCTCTATCTTCTGACTAAGGTCTGTTTAAAYCTTCCAGTAGTATAGTGCCATTGAAAAAACTTATTGCAAGAGGGTCATACATAAATAGTAACCGACCGATAAATACTTTCARTAGAAAGACATTTATTTAGATATTTCTTGCATGAGAAAATTTTTTATCATCATTGTTGAGTGCAATTATTGTGTCCTACTTCACTTTGTAGCTTGAATGGTGTTGTAGTGCTAGTTTAATATTGAAGATAACAATTTTTAACAGTARATAAACAGAGTACATGAGCGACAGATAAACAATGCAGGGGTGTGGGTTAGCGAGCCAATTAAAAAAAAGGAATCTGATAGGGGTAGTATGGTTAGATCAACCCTTTGAAAATAGAATGCGTCATCTGCGACGACGTAAACATACAACCCAATATGCCCATGGATCGCCCAATACCATCTTTCTACTGTTGTTATCTCTTAAGGTCGATTCCAAGGCCTAGCAGTGTCTACGTCGGTTCGACGCCAAACCCTAGTAAGTTAGTGAGTATATTTGGAAATTTTATAGCAATAACTTAAACTCCTGTAGCTCGCAGACTAGATCAGCATAATGGGTTGACGAAAGGTGGTGCTGTCAGAACCAGTAGAACGCATCTCAGGCCTTGGGAAATGACTTGTGTTGTGTCCGGCTTTCCCAGTCACATTGCTGCGTTGCAATTTGAGTGAGTTGGTAAATCCAATGTAGTTGTATATTTGAATTTATATATTACGGCTTATGAAGTATTTAAATGTCTTCAAACTAATGGCCTCATCTGTGAAAAGTCAGAGAAATATCATGATTATTACTTCTGAGACTATTTCCAGTGACTTCGCTCTGACAGATACAGGTGGGCCTGGCAAAATCCTCACATCACCCTTCACATACCCGCTGAGCATCGAATTCAACCAGCTACAACCAGGAAACGATCAGGTCGTTTGAAGAGACCAACACATTCAGTTGCATCGCTTCTTTCAAATTTACATTTACTCCTTCGTGTTCCGTCTTTCTGCCGCTGGCCTCTGGAACTTCATTTCTTCTCAAAAGGCGTCTTTGATAAATGGTCGAAATATTGTAAAACTACCTTAGAACAGATTCCAAAACATATAAGTATTTCACAAGATTTTTCTTCCGCACACACGCCTTCCAGTAAGGATGTTTTCTGTGATACTGGACAAAAACCGTTCTATCTAATTGCTAAGGAGCTGGTAATCGATTATTCAAATCAAAAATCACACGTGGAAAAAGCAAAAAACATATTCGATTTCGAACAAGAAGGATCATGCACAATATGTACGACAAGTCTTAAGCAGAATGAGGGAATATACACAGTTTGTCCAAATCTTGCATGTAATTCTGTTACACACATAACTTGTTTAAGCAAACACTTCTTGAATGGGAACGATGATTTACTAATCCCAATAAAAGGTATATGTCCTGCGTGTCATACAGAGACTTGCTGGATAGATTTTGTAAAAGAATTAAGCCTAAGATTGAGAGGTCAAAAAGAAATTGCAAATTTACTCAAAGCTGAGAAAAATTCCAAAAGTAATACTGTAGAGTCATTGTCGCAATCGAATGTTAGACCTGAAGATATTGAAGATGAAGATACGGATACTTTTGTGTATGTCGAACACGATAAAAATAATGACTATGATGGATTTGAAACAGCTTCTACAGTCAGCAGTGCTTCATCCTCGCTTTCACATAAAAAAATTCCTTAAACACAAATTATCAAAAAGAATAAAGATTATAAAAATTTCACACAATTGGTAAAATTAAATAGAGTTTATAGGAAACTTATTTAACTATTCGGAATTTGCGTGGTGTTTGATGTTCGATACAAATCAATTTTGCCCTTCAGATATTAGTTATGGTACTCTATATCGTCCCTGAAATTCTAGCTACATTGGCAGATAATTAAAATCTTAAATAAACACTGGAAACTCTCTAAGACTGAAGTTCCTATGTCCTAGGCCCGTATTTTGGAAGTTTACAGAGGCTTGACCGTTGTCCATGGAAAAAGGGGGAGGGGGGATAATACATTCCTCAGTTTTACAAATACTCTCAAATAATGTACTTTCTCTCTCGATGAGAGAAAAAAAACCACACCACTTCACTTTCTGGATAACAGCGGCCGCTGCCTGAAACAACGAGGTCTTTGAGGTTTAAAATTTTGGATATTGGTGCCTAAAATGATACTAGTATCTAGGCCTCACTTGGCTGAGATTCTGTCAATAAAAAATTTAGCTAGCTAGTGTAAGCGTATAGTATTAGAGGATATTACTCGGAATGTTAATACAAACTGTAGTAAATGCGGCATTGAAATTGAATATCTTAAAAAGATCCTTTATTCTTTTCATAAAACTCACGGTATTACTTGAATTTTATTAAATGCTCATGAATTACCAATAGGTTTTATCAGTCGTTATTTGATAAGTATTTTCTGAGGTGGTGTTTTTGAAATAAAATACAGCTTTGTTGTGTACAAGTTATAACCTTAATAGATTATACATAGAACTGTATAAGTTCTTAGAGTTCGCAAGATGAATTATAACAAGCCCTGCTTTTGCAAATCATAATAGACTTTCTCAGGCATCACGTTTCCATCAGCGTCTTCCATTTGAACTATGCTACCCTCGTCCTTTTTATTCTTAATTTTGTCTCTTTGTATCTTATCCCATAGCTTGACAGCATCTGCAATGTCAGTAATTTCACGAAAGAGTGTTGTATTTGTGATTCCAAGACATTTTAGGCCGTAGATATGACGAGTCTCATTAAAGTGTTTGTCAAAGGCCCGTCTTCCCATGTAAACATAATTTCCGCAAATTTCACACCTAAATTCTACACCTAAGCCATGAAGTTTATATAACCAGAATGGAATTGGTTTTCCATCCCAAGCCAGCGGTAGCTTGAGAGGATTATAAATTCTGTCATCTGTGTCTGAGTCACCTTCTGAGTCACCAGTATGGGCAGCCGTCGGGGCATTATCTGCAAAGAGAGCATCAAGTTCCATTTGACGTTCTCGCTCAGTCATGCCTTGCTTCCGTTCTACATTCACACGAGAATCACTCCTCTCTTGTGACATAGCTGCAGCTAATCGCTTTGTTCTGTACTCTCTTTCGGAAATCGCACGTTCTTTGAGGCGCAAAGAACTAATAGGACGTGGTTTAGAGCCATCTATATCGTCATTATTTTCGTGATTTCCATTTTCAAGATTTCGGCTTGCTCGTGCCTGAACAGCTTTGACATGCTTTTTTCCAGGTAGATGAGCTTTATAAACGTTCTCGTTCTTGAATTCCCTTTCACAATCCACGCACCATTTACTGGTGAAATTGCCCCCTTTTGATGGAGCAGGTACTTCTAATTTCCACCCAGGTATATCATTATTTTCCCATGCTGTGTTAAAGTCTTCTTCGAAACTACGAAACAATTTCTCGAGATCTTCTAGTGGTCTAGTTCTTCGCATAAAGTCTTCAAGGTATTTAACAAGCTCACTTACATAAGTGAAATATTGATCTGTCGTTTTATCATGTCGTTTGATAGACATTTGTGGTGGCGTAAATGTGTCGAATGCATCCAAGTACTGGAGATAAGATAATCGCTTGATGCCAGGCAGGTTAAGATACATCTCATGGATAGTTGTAAGATCTAAAAATCTCCCAAATGCCTCTTCACCTGTGAACATATTATCTATATCGTAAGACGGTACCTCTCCTTCTACAAACGTTTTCTTCCTATATGCTCTTTCTAGATTTTCAACAGGCTCATTGGGATAACGTTGGTGAAATGTTTTAATATCTCCAAGTTGCTTGTAGAATTCTTCAAGAGGTTCTCCTGTGGATATTGATTGAATTTCTTTCGAACGAGCACCATCCACATCTTTATAAATTTCGAGAAGCCTTTTAGATTGGGTTTGTATTCGATCCAAAAAAGAAGAAATTTGATGATCACGATTCAGCCTTTCCCTGATCTAATTTTGATTAGCAAGGAGAAACATAGAGAAACTCAGGTAAACATACATGTCGTGGCTCTTCGGCGACGCGATCGCTGATGCCTTGCTCGAGCCTTTCGAGATCCTCATGGAGAAATCTCTGCTCTTCCAAAATCATCATTTTTTAGAGCCGAACCAAGAATTTGCCAGAAACTGGATAATTATTTACTGGGTTTGCTTGTAACAAGACTATATCAAACTCTTTACGTTTTGCTCAACCTTTGGATATGATATTTGCTCTTGTGAACTGCTTTACCGATCGCGTACCATACAGTACACCAAGTCACCCCGAATATTAAAAATGAATGCAATATCATGCACACACGCTCGTTGAAATCAAAAATTTAATTAAATCCCCATGCAATTTATCAGTTATCTGTGATTTCCATAGCTCCGTGGTGAAAATAAGCCTTAATTCTCAAATTGAGTAGCATTCCAGCACAGCATAGTCGAAATCTATTCCACTGTACTCTTCACTAACCTTCGGAATTTATGTTTCCACTAAATTTATAAGCACGGATACTAGTAAGTCGCATATATTAATATATCAAGCACTCATGTGGATAACACTTCGATTAATAAAATCATCATTTCGCGGTTCAATATGGATATCAGCATTGTAACTAAATCAGTAACTATTTTTAGTGCGTAGATTTTCCCCAGACAGCACACTACAGCCATTATGTACATAATCTCCTCCAGACTAATAGGCGGTTTCATATGATATTGTATATTCTAGACGCCCGATCTAAAAACTAATTACTGGAAAATTGGGTTTCCATATTGTCGGTTTGTCAAAGACCATTTTCTGCTTATCGAACGTAAAATAGTGTCAGGTATAGCAACACATTTTTTGATCCGACAATCAAATACTTTGATTCTAAACCCTTTATTGCCTTCAAAATTGCTCTATCCCATACCATGAAAGTCATATAATGGCACCTTGTGCATTTTTATATTCTATGAGTAAGAAAAATTGAGTTTCCATGTGAGTCTTAATTTTCAACAACCTTACGAGAAACTCTACTCCATCAGACCGTCATCGCAATACTATCATCAATGTTTATTCAATTGAATTGCTGTCGACTAATATAGTTGTCGCATTCATTTTTACAACTCCTGATCAAGTATCTAGGTAAGAAAAGTAATAAATATTGATTAATAAATGCTTTCAATCTAGATGACACAGTTATAAAGAATCTCATTTTATTTTCTTTCGTCATTACTATTCACAAACTCTTCCTGAATTGGAAAAAAACCCAGCGAAATTAAATTTGTTGGCTCGGGTTTGAATTCAGTTTGAATTCAATTTTTTATGCATAGTGGATAATGTTGTTGGGCTTCAAATCTTATGTTGATGAGAATTCGAATATTTTCCTTACAATTTGGATTACAAAGCGTGTATAGAATTCACATGGAAACTCGGTTTTTGTCCAAAGGAGTTTCAAAAATTACTACGAATCCAGGGTGGGAGCCTCTAACAAATCTACAACTCCTCACAAGAGCTATTAATTAATATTAACAGAAAATGTCGTTGAGCTTTTTTCATATCTTCATATGTTTTCTCTTCAAATATGACATTTTTTCTGGATGCTCTAAACCTTATTTCCGAAAGCAAATAATAATTGAAAGGATATACAATTGATTCAAAATGTGGCATTCGAATGGTGTTATTCGGGAACCAATGAATGATGTTTACTTTATTGAATACGTCAAGATTATCCGTAAGTTAGGACCATAGGAATGGAATTTCTTTTACCTCCCTCTTACCAGGAAGCACACAAACTCGATAGTCAATCTGGTGGAAATATTATAAGAATTATAAAACAACAAAATTCAGAAGTAATCTCTGAAAAGCTGAGACAATATCATCAATCTTCGAAAGAAAATGTTTTCTGTATAGACTACTAAGTTGTAACCCTCATCAACATTTTGAAAGTGTACCAATATTCTACGACTGGATCTATAGGTTTCTAAAAAGTTATCAAACTCCTAAAGGATGCTTTGGAAGATTCAACGGAGCTAAAGATATATATTTAGAAAACATCCAAGCTTGATGTTACGTGTTTCAAGCGCGCCTTGCTGAGCAAAATTACAGAGTTGATAACATTTACGATATGAATGAGTGTGGAGCTACAATCTGAGGTATTGAAAATACGCTTACTGCAGACGATTTTGCCTTGAATCCTGTTTTAAATACAAGGATATGAGAAAGACTATAACTGCCTTTTTAGGGKCTAATGTGAGCTTAAGATTATTACGATGAAGAGGAAGATATAGTGAGATATAAAGGTATTAATGTTGATGTATGTGTTTTGTTATCTAAACTTACCCTCCCACAGTGGCAGAATATTTACCCTATATACATGAACTATATCGATGACAGTGCTAATATCACATTTGCAGAACATTCCTTTGATGTCTTTAATTATTCTGCCGTATTCTACATGTTTCACTAAGAACTTACTATCGATACTTGTATCCAGTCTGTGCTCTCTATTATTTACCACTAGCTTGGTATTAGGATCGGCTGCAGATCATAACAAATTCTAACTGGAAGATTGAAGTTGGCAGGTAAAGAGTGGATGGCAGCATTTGAATATGTTAGTGGAGCTAGAAAATCTTCCTTCCTAAGTTATTCTCAAGTTCCAGAACATGAAAACTAGCTGGATCCAAAATTATATTACGTCATAGGATAGCTCACCTACAAGAAGTGACTAGATGTCAAATAGTCGTGGATTAGAGTGGATTCTGACAGCTTTTTTCACAATTTAAGAAAGATCAGATGACCAGTTTCAAATAATGATTTTCGATAGTCATGTCACAAGCGACTTGATTTTTATTTGCATTGACAGATATTTGTGCTTTTTATGCTGTAGCATAAGAGCTAATGAAGCAGTATTATGATAATAAGGTCTTTCGGTGTCCTCGACCTGACATAAATCGAATTCAACTAGTTGAATGACTAAAAATCTTTTGGATAATAAGGCTTAAGGGCGTTATGACTATTAAAATTAAGGCTTATTGGAGAGGAGTTGACTTGGCGTCTTTTTCCCCACGAGAAGTGCTTAATTTGCTTTCATCAAACCCCGCCCTTCAGATCCCTCAGTTAACGTCTTCTTCACACATTAGGACCTCTAGTGAAGGCCTAGATCTCTCTATACTTATTGACCCTTCTACAGATAGTATAGAGCTAGGGCTAGAGAAGAAGGTCTTTAATTCGACTCTAGAAGGCAGTTATTCTCTTAAATCCCCATTACGTTGATATACTAAGGTAAATATTAGGCTGATAGAATCTCAAAGTACCGAGATAACCTAGCTTGATACTTATGTGTCAATAGTAGATGCTTATTCCTTCTATATTTTTCTTTACAAGATCAGGTCTAAGAACCTACTGCATGTTACTTATGATTTGTTCTAGGTACAGTGGGGCGAAGATATTTTTTCTACAAGTTTACAAATATCATGAAATTATACCCTCTCTCCTACAAAAATCAACGTTACCTATACACTGGTAGTGCTCGATAACGAGATCTTAGGCAGTTATTAATGGATCTACATCCCTCGCATGGCTCAGGTTTCTAGGCCTCGCCAAGCTGGAGTCGTAGGTCCTCATGAGCCTTTTTCCCCACGCACGCCGTTGCCATTCTTTTTATTTTTGGGGGGGTCAGAAGCTTCCAATTGAAAAAACGTTAAACTCCACAGAATAAATCAAGTCAAATGCTCATTCATTATTGGTCAGTGTATCAGTGATCTTAAGTTTACACTAAACGGGGACAGGAATTGCGTCATAGCTATGGCCTGAGCTAAAGATGTACTCGATGTACTCAATTGTTATAGACAGAGTAGTACAATAGAATACAAAAAAAACCTTAACTACCCATATTTTTTGGTGGCAAAAGTTTTGTGGCAAATTTCAAGTGAGCAGCGCAGTGATTTTTCCCGGTGCTGGTATCGATTTGTTAAAGATAAATGGATAAGTTTGTAGATTGATGGTTATGATTTATTTCTTAATATCTAGAGTGGTAGTTCTTCTATCATAAAGTTTTATTCTTAAAAGATTTGTTATTAAAACCTATCTCTTAGATATTCACAAGGAAATAATGGAAGTTTCTACTTCTAAAGAGGAAGTCATTCCAACTTTTAGTGGGATGTGTCTCAAGGGCATGTAGATTCTTGTATACGATACGTATATTTACTTCAGTTACTAATATCTAATAGAAAATCTGCTTCGAGGTATATACGCATATGGATACGAATCTCCATCTGCTATTCAGTCTCGGGCTATTGTTCAAATTTGCAAGGGCCGCGATACTATTGCGCAGGCTCAATCTGGCACTGGTAAAACAGCCACATTCTCTATCAGTATGCTCCAAATCCTGAACGTAGCTGTCCTTGACACACAAGCACTTGTTCTATCACCCACACGTGAGCTTGCAACCCAGATTCAATCGGTTATTATGGCACTTGGAGATTATATGAATGTTCAATGCCATGCCTGTATTGGAGGCACGAATGTTGGAGACGATATTCAAAAGCTTGAGCGTGGACAGCATATTGTCTCTGGAACCCCTGGTCGAGTAGCTGCTATGATTCGCACTGGAAATTTACGAATTCGTAAAATTAAGATGCTAGTTCTTGATGAAGCAGACGAACTTCTTAACCGTGGATTTAAAGAACAGATCTACGATGTTTATAGATACCTACCTCCAGCAACTCAAGTTGTTGTTGTATCGGCCACTCTCCCAGCTGATGTGCTTGATTTGATGGCTAATTTTATGACTGATCCTGTACGCATTCTTGTTCAACGTGATGAGTTGACAATGGAAGCTCTTAGACAGTACTTCATAGCAGTGGAAAGAGAAGAATGGAAATTCGATACTCTGTGTGATCTCTACGATACTTTGACCATAACGCAGGCCGTTATTTTCTGTAACACTCGGAATAAAGTTGAGTGGTTAACAAAGCACATGCGGGATGCTAATTTCACTGTATGTTCTATACATGGAAAAATGCCCCAAAAAGAACGAGACAGTATTGTGAACGACTTTCGTCTAGGAAACTCCCGGGTTCTAATTTCTACAGACGTATGGGCTCGTGGCATCGATGTTCAACAAGTCTCACTAGTGATTAATTATGATTTACCGATTTGCCGTGAAAATTACATTCATCGAATAGGTAGAAGTGGCCGATTTGGACGAAAAGGTGTGGCCATCAATTTTGTCACAAGCGAAGATTTAACAATTCTACGAGACATTGAGAGTAAGTTTCACAATCATTTTTTGAAAAAAAAAAACAAACTGCTTATTTAATTTAGTGTATTATTCAGTTCAAATTGATGAGATGCCAATGAATATTGCTGATCTCTTCTAATGTTACTTATTTTTTCTAGTTCTTGATGACAATGCTTTTTTTATCATATTAGTTTCTAGTATCCTTTTTTTTAATTATAATTATGACGCCTAAATAAAATTTCATACAATAGTCTGCTTACGTCCTATGATTGGTGTTTTAGTATTAATCTTGTGACTTTTATCCTCACAACTTGCTAAAATAATCATTACCCTTGGTCATCATGATGTCCGGTACAATAGTAATTCCAGGCAAAATGTCCATCCCTGGAAATATTAACATTTCTACTACTAATAAAG
>CACM01002138.1:0-15346 GCA_000208805.1 Erysiphe pisi
GATCCTGTGTATACTTCTGCTATCATTACTACTTGGGTTGTTAATAACTACCCCCAAGAATCATTAGATACCGAGAAAGCAATGGACTGGGAAGGCTCTTTACGTGTAATGCTCCTTGAATTGCAGAAAGAGGCTTCGTCTCGTGGGCTACGTCTTTCTTTCTCTACTGAAATAAGCCTCAAACAGGAGTTAAATAAATCAACCAATACCGATGCTAGAATTATAATTCTCAGTTATATTGTGATGTTCATTTATGCATCTTTGGCCTTAGGGTCGCCAACCTTATCACTAAAATCATTGATAACAAACCCAGCAAGTTCATTAGTCGAAATGAAGTTTACGATAGGTATAATCGGTATCTTAATTGTTCTCATGTCAATATCTGCTTCAGTTGGTACTTTTTTCAATAGCAGGTGTAAAGGTTACTTTGATAATTGCTGAAGTAATTCCATTTATAGTTCTGGCAGTAGGTGTCGATAACATTTTTCTAATTGTACATGAATTTGAGCGCGTTAACATTAGTCATGCCGATGCTCAGATTGAAGACCGAATTTCGCGAGCACTTTGCCGAATTGGACCTTCCATTCTTTTCTCAGCTATCACGGAAACAGTAATCTTTTCTTTGGGGGCGTTTGTGGGCATGCCAGCTGTCAAAAATTTTGCAATTTATGCTGCTGGAGCTGTTTTCATTAATGCAGTTTTGCAAATCACAATGTTTGTGTCAATCCTCGCCTTAAATCAAAGGCGAGTCGAAGATAATCGTGCAGATTGTTTTCCTTGTATTCGAATAAAAAGTGCAGGTATTCAACTTCGAAATGGTCACGATTTATCAAATGTTTCTTCACGTCCAAATGATTGTCAAGATGAAAGTCTACTTTTACAATTTATTCGCAAAACATACACTCCATCGATATTAAAAAAAAGAGCGAAAGTTGCAATTATCTTCGGCTTCTTGGGCATATTCAGTGCAGGTATCTCCTTAATCCCCAATGTTTCGTTGGGACTTGATCAAAGAGATGCTCTCCCTAGTGATTCATATCTTGTGCCATATTTTAGCGATATCTATAAGTACTTTGATTCAGGGCCTCCTGTTTACTTTGTTACTCGTAAGCTTAATGTTACAGAGAGGCTTCACCAACAACAGCTTTGCTCTCGCTTCACAACTTGCGAACAACAATCACTTACAAACATCTTGGAGCAAGAAAGGAAGCGCTCAGATATTTCATACATCGCTTCTGCCTCAGCAAGTTGGATCGATGATTATTTTCGCTGGCTTGATCCCGGTCTTGAGTCATGTTGTGTGGAGTCTGGAAAATCTTGTTTCAAAAATCGTCAACCTCCATGGAATATAACTTTATCTGGTATGCCAGAAAGTGACGAATTTTTATATTACCTACGTAAATGGATTGCTGCACCAACAGACGAAAGTTGTCCACTTGGTGGAAAGGCTGCCTATGGATCTTCTATTGTCATTGACTCGGAGGAGAAAACCATATTAGCCAGTCAATTTCGCACAAGTCACACTCCCCTAAGAAGTCAAAAAGATTTTATTGAAGCATATGCCTCAAGTCGCAGAATAGCTGAATTAATCAGTAAAGAAAATAATATTCAAGTCTTTCCCTATAGCGTGTTCTACATATTTTTTGATCAATATTCAACTATCGTAAAATTATCAACCACCCTTCTTGGATCTGCATTCGCTCTGATTTTCTTTATCTCTTCAACTCTACTTGGATCTTTTCAAACAGCTTTTATTGTCACATTCACAGTCGTGATGATCGTGGTTGATATAGTTGGAACTATGGCTGTATTCAAAATTTCCCTCAACGCTATTAGCCTCGTCAATTTAATAATTTGTGTAGGAATAGGTGTGGAATTCTGTGCACATATAGCAAGAGCTTTTATGTTTCCTTCTCGTTCGATAATAGAGCAAGCACAAAATAAGTTTCGGGGTCGGGATGCTCGTGCTTGGTCTGCTCTTGTGGGGGTAGGCGGCTCGGTTTTCTCGGGCATCACAGTTACCAAACTTTTGGGCGTTAGTGTACTAGCCTTTACTAGATCCAAAATATTCGATATTTACTACTTCAGAATATGGTTGGCCCTTGTTATTTTTGCTGGAACACACGCCTTAATATTCTTGCCAGTAGCGTTAAGTTTATTCGGAGGGGATGGCTATGGAGACTCCGAGAATATTGGAGGACTAGAAGAAGATTTAGCAAACCGAAGGTATCGTGCCCTTATCCCTGATATCGACGACTCAGATGATGAAAATTAATAAAATAATTTTGAAAAAAAAAATAAAAAACTGTAAAAAAGCAAGAAAATTATGTAAAGCGAGCGGCAATAAAGCTGATAATATTATTTGATTAAATTAAATTATAATTGAAAATAAAAATAAAAAAAATTCAAAAAAGCAAAAGTATTTTAAAATCTTCATCATCTCTCCATTGAGATATAGGAGGGGCATTAGTTTGTCAACTTCACCTCGAAGTCCAATACTTGATGGTGTGGATGTTTGCACGTCCGCCTTCTCCTGTGAATGTCTGGCTAAAAGAAAATCGAGAAAAACTTTAGTCTCTCCATGTATGTTTAATCGACTTATAAGAGTTCTATGAAAGTGGGTATACAGGTCTGAAAACCTGTTAGATTTGCTAGATTCGAAGCAGCGGTCATTTCTGTCTCGAGTTTGGTAGGTGTTTATACTATCCAGACTCTACTTGGAAGACCAACTGGATAACATACCACTAAGCCATCCAACCCGGGGAAGCAGGAGTAGTTTCTACAAGGAAAGGAGAGGTTTAGGTGTCCCAGTCTTTGACTAGAAACGGAACGCATAAAAACAACTGTAATTTTCAAGTGTTAAAGTCACTTGAGTCGAAGTAATCTTTGTCTGCTTTAGTAGATTAAGATATAAACATTGTCATGAGCGGTATGAGGCTTGATCTTTCATTATTACTCTACATGATATCATTGTTAAATACACGAAAATAGCCGATTTTAACGATTACAAAATTATCCAAGATTTTCGGTGCGGTGCGAGGTCCCTTATGCTAACATAGGTTGTAAGCAAAAGAATGGAAATATTCAAAGCTCCTTGCAAAGCAGAGTTGAAGTTTTTTTAGATACCTTACTAGAGTTCGTCAATTTTGGGCAGTAGATGAATTTGAAGCAAAGATTAGTACTACGGGCTTTGCGGCAGGTCTTCATGGCTTTGAATAGACATCTAGGCAAGACGGACTATCGAATTATAGTAGTAATAATAGTTGTCAGATAATAGGGATCGGCGTTAAATGACTGATTAATGCATCCACGTAATACCTTGTACAAATAAAACGTCCCGTAATCTACCTAACAAAATTCATCATGACGTCACTAATCGTCGCAATATAAAGAGCAATAGAAAGCTTAAATTATTACTAAGCACTGAACGTATGTAACGGATTAGGACCGTAACAATGTTGGTCCAACAAATATAGAAAAGGGGTTAATTATAGAAAGTATTTAGAAAGCACCAGAGGAGAGATAGAAGGGAGAGGATTGTATTTTATTTTATTCATATATTTAGTATTTTAGTCATCTTACATTTCTGCAATGGGCTAGCCTTCATAAATTTTGTGCTCGCTAGATATTGGATAAAAAAAAATATTCATACACGTCCATGTGGTACCGTTTCTTTATGCAATCACATTAAATAGACGTCTGTCTCTAAAGTTCCAACGCTTTCAAACCACTAGTTTATCATTATCTTTAAAAAAGATCTAACTCTACTAAGATACAAAAATTTTTTATTGTAAAAAGGGCGTCCGGACCTCAGTAATGTGGCTCTCTTATCTTTCACACCGATACACTGAAAATGATACTACTAGTTCAAAAACATGATAACTCAAATTACAGTTGAACTTGAACAAATCCAATTCGTTTGATTTTGATCAAGTTTAATGATCTTAGATCTCGCTGTTGTTTCAGTAAGACATTCAATCTACCCCTTAATTGTGTATAAAATTCTTTTCTGAACTGAATTATGATCTCACTAAATACAGCACAAATGTTCCATCGGAAACAACCGTGTATTTAAGCAATTATATAAGTTTAAACAAGTTTTCACAATGTCCCTCTCAAAAAATCATTTAAAGCCTTGCAAAACCATTTAAGGGTATCATTAAAACAGCCAAAAYTAGAAAGAAGAWAACCCCCTTTGTACGMACTGATTGAAATAATTTAAGCAGGATTAACCTATAAAATCTAGATAAATATTTCTGGCTCTGAATAGGGGGCTTACGACAAAAATTATTAATAGAATTTATAGTACATTGTTGCAAAACTTTTTTTGGGGGACCATGTGTGCAGCATGGTTTGTCTATTATGGAGCTTCTTAAGATCATTGTGAAGTCCCAGTGGCCCTGACTTAATATTCTCGAATTTCCCCATGGATTTTTTGTTATCATGAGCGTCCTGTTTATCGAATTGCTCCATTAACCATTCTAGCTTTCTTTTCAGCTCCGGGAGGTTTGATGATATTGAAGTTTCATCTTCTATAGAAGCAAGTTCGTTACCCTCGCAAGATTCTTGAAAAGATCCACAACTATCAGAGTCCGATGGTAAACCTGAGACTGACTCTTCGGTGGCATTGATAGAAACGTTATTCCCTGACGTCTCAAATCCTGGTAGTAGTGTGAGCTGTTGATGGACCCAGAATGGACAGGATCTCCAACGACGAATATCACCAAAAAGCTCGATAGGATCTTGTATGTCATCGAAACAATTAACGATGTGCTTACACAAAATTAATCGGCTTAGCAAGAACGTCTCACATGCATAAGTCCATTTAGCTGCATTTGTATAGTACTTATGTAGGCTTTTTAGGTTAGCCTCTCGATTCTTATGTTCTTTCCAATTCTACTTGAAGGCCTTTCGACAGCTGGCAACAGCCCTTCTTTGATTACCGCTCTGAATAGTCATCATTCGATCGAGCCCTTGCGGAATCGATCGAGATTTCAGAATCCAAATCACCATATCGATTCGCGGACGGTGGAAGCGGTGGAAGAAATCGTGATTTATTCTTCGCTAATGCGATTCGACAATCCTCGTTGTCTTCAAAATAGGAATTTCGTCAGTATAATGGGATCGAGCCCACAATATCAACTGATCAGACTTGTACCAATTGACGAATAAATGCGCCCATAGTATGAAATAGTTTTTTGCGCAGCACCAGGAATACAACTCACTGGCACATTCACGATGTGTAGCCTTTGATGCTCGGAAAAGGCCGTTTTTATCAGGGATTAAAGGATGGGCGTTAAAATGACGGCTGAAAATAGCCGAAACCGTCTTTCGCTCCTCTTCGATAGAAACCTCTTGGCGACCATTTCCCTGGAAGGTGATCTTGTTGGACTCACATTCGCAGGAGCCAAATCTATGACGTAAGTTAATCTGTTGAGTTGCAAAATTTTGATCAAATTGCTTATGATTCCGATCATGGCTTCTAGCTGGATTAGAGCCCCACATATTTCAAGACTGGGTACTAGGGACTGAGCTTCCCCTGCCCAGTAATGAATTAATGAAGTCGCCTTTATGGAATCCTTAAATTTTGATTTTACAGCACGCTTAGCATGCCAGAAACAAAGTTGAGCTCCAGCTAATAGCCAGACCTGCTGGATCGCATTTTTCTCAGACTTATCTTCATCACATCCAAAAAATGAAGGTGTAATACCTGATTGATGTAAAGGTCTAAAAAATTTTTACTGGAAAAATTTTTTCCAGGATTGGAGTCATTGTTCCAGTTGAGCCCGTCCCGGTCATTGTATCTTTTTCAACAAAAAGATAGGCCATTGGAACTCCAGTTCAGTCAAGCTCGGCAAGCAGGGCATAAAGGTCCATAGATGTGTTGTTCGTCCCGAAGGTCGCATTAATTGCAACTTTCCTGGTTTCACTTAAGAGAGTATCAATTGAGGCACAAATATATATGCCAAAGGTGTGGAAACTCGCGATGTGATATGTCTTACAGCGATAACCGTTGCCAAGTTCTTCTCGTAACATCGTCGAAGATGTGATTTGGTCGTGATGTCGTCTCCAAGAACTTTTGGTCGCCTATCTCCACTGATGGTACACTTGATGCGGTAGTACTTACTCGATTTCAAGTATCCTAGATGCCTTAAGATTTTGATATAGCTCTGAAGAAGTCTAGGTAAAAGTGTACTTATTCACGTGAGTTAGGGCGCCTGATCTCACTCAAATATCTTTGTATGGGGTATGATATGTGTGACGAAATTTGAGACACAGCGTGCGATCTTCGAGGGACGGCTTTAATCCAAGCCTACTATTGCAATCGAAATTGATCATTTGCCTTCTATTTAGCTTCCTATCCGACACATGAAAGTAATTTTTAGATACGTCCTGGCAGTAGCAAAAAGAATATAACTGGTAACTTAAAGAATTGAGTCCAGTTTAGATGAACCGAAATCTACAATTTTGCCAATTGGTTTTAGCCAATTGCTTGATAGCGTTGTTCTGTGCTGTTCTGTCAGTGATACCTCCCTATGTGGCCTGCAATTGTGTCCTAACTTGACAGGTAACAGAACTAAATCAAATCTGTACTTGATGTTAAGTACTTTATTTTAGGACTAATGAACGATTGATTAGGTTTTCTTCTTATCAAAATCAAAAGGCAAGGAACGAACCGATCGGCTCCAGTAACTAATTTCCTTGAGAAAGTCATCCTATACATTAAAAGAAGATATATTTCGCTTTTTGAATGTGGGTTACAGGTCTTATTTACTACACCTGGATTGTTTGTGAGAAAATCGTTGCAAGCGCGATCGGAGCCGCATTTTGGGCATGATTGGGTGGTAGACTCCACATCAGGGCTTGAGAGATAATTTCAGATGATTGATTTATAAGATTTTGATCAGAAGAAATGAGTATGGCTGCAATGTGCGAGTGTGAGCTGAAAAATAACATAGCAGTTGTATTGGTAAATTTTCAGGGAACATATATTTTTGAGATACACTTACAAGGACGCATGATTTTATGAACCTTTTATTAAAATTCCGTGCTAATCAGAATAAAACTTTATTCCTAGTAATTCAGATGACGTCATGATGAATTTTGTTAAGTAAATTACGGTTCTTCGGAAAAACTAAAAGTGGGTGAGGATTTAACATTTATCTTTATTTATTCTAAACTGCCGGCGAATGACGGCCTTGGCAAGTTTGGGATATCGACAGCAAACTAGTCAGTGAAAGTCCTTGCGTAAACCCCTCAGGGAGTTGAAGTGAGTTTAACACTTCTTGCCCATTCCAAGTACTACATAGCTCAGCCCTAATACTAGTCAGAGGCTTTACCCAGTAGTAATGCCTCAGGACTACGATTTAGCCGAGAAAGCTTAATTCTTGAATCTGTCGACGTTGGCGCTTCAAGATCCAGGATAAGCAGTCTGTCTGTATATTGTATATCTTCCCTTCGAGTATATCTGGATGAATGCTGTTACTTTCTATAGTGAGCTGTTTGATTCGGCGCTTAAAAATGCTAGTGAATACAATATGTTTGTAATTCAGTCAGTAGCGACGTGTAGCGCACTTATCTGGTGAGTTGCCTAAGTCGCTATCTTTGCCTGATTCACTGACATTGTAATTAAGGCTACTTTTTCGTGCATGGCAGACTCTATGGAAGCCAGTTCCAGAACTCATCAGTATTTTGGGAGTCGAAGTACCGGATCCACCCGAAGTGACTCTAGCGGGTATCACAAGTGATTCTGTCACTCTGCATTGGTCTAGACTAGATGCGCAAAAACCAGCTTCCAAGTTTCTCATTCAAGTCAATGGACTTAATGGTAGTGTGCTATTAAATCGTGTGGAAGATTTATTGTTGACATTTTATAGTCGGGGAGACCTCATGGATGGAGACAGCAATCACTATCACAGGATTAAGACCAGTTCATTACTACAACATAAGAGTCATATCAGTTGGTTCGAACAACTTTCAGGCTGGCAGCTTAGTGATTCGAGTTCGCACATATGGCAAGGATGGACGCCCAGCCCTTGAAAGCAGTTACAGCTCTCCAAACTCAGCTCATGAGGATATTTTCACTAGTTCTGGGGATGAAACTTCAGATGATAGACATGGAGTATGTGTGGAAGCTACAACTCTTTCCGAAGACCTTACAAATACTCATCGAGACTTCAATTACCTTGCCTCTGCTGCCCAAAATTCTGGTCAAAAAAAGAATAACAGGGGGAAAATAAAGAAGACTAAACAGTCGTCATCTATGGAAAGCACTGAATCAGTACCATCTTCCATTCCAAAAATATGGGGATCAACGGAATCGGTGCATCAACTAACTATGCAACTAGAAAGTCTAAATCGGGATCGAGAAAAAATAGCCAAAGAGATCACGAAAGAGATAGAAGATTTAAAAGAACAATATGCTAATATTTGTAATGAGAGGGATAAAAAAAGACAAATTTTAAAAGAGAAAGAAGAAGCTAGCGAAAAGCTCAAAAAAGAAGTTAACCTTGCTGAAAGACTTAATCGTCAAGCACAGATGAAGAAATCTCAGAAGGAAAAATTGCTCAAGGAGAAACTTGCAGAGCGTCTAAAGATGAAAGAAGACATGAAACGTTGGAAAAGAGAAATTGAGGAGATGAGGTCAGAAAGAGGACGATGGCGGGTAGAAAAAGAAAAGACAGAGAAAAAAAATCAAGTCATTTTAGCAGAGCTGAATCAGGAAATAAAGAAATGCCAGGCTTCTTTGAATATTATTGAAGAAGAAATACGGCTGAAAGGTTCTCAAATCAAGAAACTTGAAAAAAATCGAAAGAGACTTTCCGCTTGCAAAAATGGAGAAGAACTTCGCATACGAGACGAAATAGAAGATCGTGATTGGGATATTAACGAAAAGGCCTTATCAGCAAAGTTAAACACCAAATCTCAACAGTTGAGAGAACTTGCATCATGCTTGCATCAGCAACAAGCTTACTTAGCAGCACTTCAAAACAGAAGTTCTACTATTTACCAAGGTTATTATTCTAGCTTTGAATATGATACAAACGAGGCCCAAGTAGGTACAAAGGCACGAAGCAATTTGAATCCTAATTGTCAGCCTATATCACCAATACCACGTCACTCTATGCCTTGTTCAACCTTTATTACACCTGGTACACTCAGTAGTCAGTCACCAGTTTTCGCATCAGGACCATATATTGATATGAGGAATGAATCTACAAATGAGCCTGAATCAGAACTTACATGTCATATGACAGACGAAGATTATTATTCACTAAACGCCGGAGCCCCTCTTAGCCCCACAGCTTCATTACTATTGCCATCAAATATCTTTGCTGATGATGATCCTCCATCCAACCTGTCTGAATTAGTAAATTCATCCGAACCAGCGCCAACAGTTTTGTTGAGAAATCATGAATCAATGACGACTTGCTCTACCAGCCATCCTTCAAGCCTCTCAACTAGTCCTCTTGTATCTTCACAACAGCTTCCTACATATGGTTCAGCAGCTTGTGGGAATATGGAAAATGATGTATCATTTTCTTTACCTGGACAAAGTCACAGCGTAATTGGGTCAGTAAAGCCCCCACGAAATTTAAATAGCAAGGGCTTTAGAAACTTATTCTTGCCAAAGTTAAAACTCAAGGATGCTGATCAAGATGGATCCATCTCAGGATCAGTAGCCCTAAAGCATTCTAATACGCTTCCACAGTTCTTAGATGAAGAAATAACACCAAGCGAGAATAAACATCGACGTAACAGTTTTACTTCTAGTTGGACAGGTTTTTTGCATAAAGCTTCGACTGTTAAGGAATTATCAACGAGAAATGACTCACGTCTTACTCATACGCACAAATCAAATGAGCAAAGACATAACTTAGGCCTGACAGGATCTTGTGTGGATGATTCACAATTACAGGATGCTCAATCATCAAGTACTTATGCACGTTCTGTAGTATCCTTTGATTTACCCCGTCCATCTACTGATAGTGCACCTTTTGGTTGGGGGCCAGCTCAAGATAACATAATTAATAGAAATAGCCCACTTTCTACTGACTGGTCACACTACTCTTCGAACCATAATTCCACGAA
This sequence comes from Erysiphe pisi, assembly GCA_000208805.1. Lineage (NCBI taxonomy): Eukaryota > Fungi > Ascomycota > Leotiomycetes > Helotiales > Erysiphaceae > Erysiphe > Erysiphe pisi. The sequence continues at coordinate 10,093 of CACM01002138.1, forward strand.
AACTCAGACTTCTTGGCCTAGCAACTTTTCAAAACGAACAAGCTCTAAATATGGCTTTAATAACGCATTTCTATCTAGACTTGCCAACGAGGATGATGACTTCCTGCCACCTTCAGAAGTGATGACCAGTCAAAATAGTCAGCCCTCTGCTATTGGGACTATTGGCACTCAACTTTTATCATCGAATCACTCATCAAATACCCCAAAGCTTAATCCAGAGGCACCTGCTTTCCAAAAATTCGGTATTAAAGATTACCAAGAGATCAAAATGGAAAATTGTCGTAATGATGAAACTGATCAATTACATACTTCAGAGATTAAAAATACTATAACCTCACATCAATCTGAATCAAAAAGTCAATCATTTTCTTCAATATCTCATGATTCAACACATCCTCAGAAAAATGTTCCAGAAAATCACGAAATCTTAGATCATGGAACAAATGGGACTTCATTGGAATTGATATCTGGCTTGAATGGAAAAGAGAAAGAAGAATCATCACTTCAACGTCTACTTCGCAAAGGAAGTTCTAGCAAGTTTAGTATCTCTTCATTTCGTAGCAAAGATACTAGCATTTTTAGCGGGAAAAAGTCTTCAACTACATATTCCGATCGAAACCCATCGTTTGAGCGAGAGGGTAGTATACATAGAGCTAGTGGTGATTTCAAAAGTAGGAGTCTTGATAGTAGAAGAAGTAGTCATTCGTCTGGAAAAAATTATGTAGTTGAATTGACTCAAAGTAAAGATAAAGATCATGCTTTTAAAGATGGTCGACTTAGTGTGAGTTGGGGACGGTTTGGGTTCAAGGGTAAAAAAAGTAGAGAAAGTCTAGAAATTATTGGTAATGATGATAATGATGAAAACGCGACCTAGAGTAGGAAGATGCAAAAGCTTAAGCTGCTTCATAATTTGTGTCTCCATGTAAATATTTACATATTAAAAAAATAAATTTTTGGATAAGTCAAGTAATTTAGTTCCAAGGTCAAACCGTAGTTCCTATGCTTCGCCCCTTTTCTAGACATCTGACAGAAAGAGAAGTGGGGACCCAAACTAAATGATGCACTTAAATTTATCTACTATCCGTCCTAGCCTACCTTACCCTATGTCGGCCAACGTACACTATTCTTTACAGTCAGTGTGATATGAACTATGCTCTCTACAGTTTAAACACATTTGAGAATCTAGGAGGTGTGACTATATAAAACCAATAGCTCGACTTCCTTAGTCTAACCATCAACTTGTTCGTGTTGTACTTACAATCAGATGAGGACAGCAATACGCAGATCTTTGATTCGACAACCGAGATATTTTATATCTAAACCCTACATCGCCATCACAGATGACCGATTTCTTATCATAAAAAGAATTTTTCAGTCCCTTATATACTCTAATATCCTATTAATGAGAATTTCAGAAATAAATAGCGCTTCAACGGATAATATAGAGCTATGTAAACAATCAAAGCCTATGTGGCATTACATCCAATTAAAATTTGTAACAAAATTGCAACACGACGATAAATTTTTGCTTTTCAAATCAGCAATTAAACAAGATTTCTGGAGCTTTCAAGTAAACATAATGTTATATGAAGCTCATTACTAAAGTTCATAGCCGAACCCAGATAAGGACACTCCTGTAAACTACTACATCACACCTAAACTCGGTTAAAAATCTTGCCTTGTATAAATAAACTGAGCAACATTAGATAGGCTTGTAGATTTATTAATTTACAATATTGAGTCTTTGCCTGCCTATTCCACAAACCCTAACGATAAGCTCTTTATTTGAGACACCCAAAGACTCTCGCCACCATTTAATTGCCATGTCACTACCTAAAAATCTGCTATCCGGACTAGACTCGGAAAATATCATACCAAAACGCTCCCGCTCCCCCACAAAAGATCGCACACCCACCTCCAGTAACACCATAGATTTTTCTTTACACTTACCATCAACTCAACTGCCTATATCTCAAAAGGGCAATGATCCCGCTCACAATAAATCGTATTCTACAGTCACTATCCCCGCCCGTAAAAAAATTAATTACCGATCTCTTCAATACAAACTTAATGAATAAAGATTCTTGTACCACTATACAGCCCGAAAATAAAATTGGCTATAACATAATTGCTAAGCTAATCAACGAATCTGTAGCAGAAGTGATGCGTAACTTCACTATACAAAATTTGAAATCATCCCCCTCATCCTAATCCCCATCACCCTCCTCAACCGACCCAAATTCCCCAACCTGAAGCTCCCCAAATCGCTCCTTGGGATACTAGTCTCCCCGAAATCACCAAATATAATGGAAGAACAGACATTCTTCAATTTCTTGAAGATTTAGATTCAAGATTCGTACTCCAACCACTCTCACATCCCACAAATAGACATAAAGTAATAGTGGAAATTGCACATCTCGAAGGTGCCAAAGACGATGAAACATCTGACGCTCCTAAAGAGTGGGCACGAGCTGAAGCACTACACTCACCTGAGCTTAAAGACAACTGGCCAAAGTTTAAAGATAGCTTACGCAAAAGATACAAGAATTCTGAGCAGCGGCAAAGAAAAGTCGAAGAGAGGCAAACTCTTAAACAAGGTCCAAATACTGTCCAATGGTACAAACAGCTTTTTGAGTTATTGTGCTACGAAACGAACTTTCCCTTGCGAGTATGGGGCGAAGAGTTTTACAAAGGGCTTTGCTCTCCAATTAAGGACAAGTTAGCCTGCGTCGCCAATCTTGATCGCCAAAACTACCAACTACTTGTTCATCATGCAGTTCAGCTTGATGAAAACTACTTAGCACGACGGCGAGAAAAATCCGATGAAAAGCAAGAACGCCACTGGCCTATGAATAGAGCTTTTTCAATAGCCTCTCCATTCTCTTTTTCTTCTTCTGGCCCTAGCCCGGCCCTACCTCACTCTTCTCCACCTCCAAAAAACTAAGACATGAATAATCGTATCACGCCAGAAATCCGTGAATATCGAAAATCTAATAATTTTTGTATGTTTGGCGGGGGCAACCATAAGACTCATCTTTGTCAAAAAATGATTGAAAAATGTCAAAAGGAAGGAAAACCTCTTCCAGTTGACCCATCCATTCAGGTATTCAAAACCTCAACCATACCCATCATCCCTAAAACCTCGCTTACCGCCGCTAGCATAAACATCACTAAAGCAGTTGAGGTAGAAGGGTCAGTTGGGGGAGTACAAACAAAATTCTTGGTAGATAGAAAACTCCAACTTGGAGACTGAATTCTAGTTTTACCGTTGCGAAGTCTTTTTCATGGAGATGGTAGTAGCGACTTAAGAAGAGAGTCGCTTGTTCTACTTAGTCAATTTAAAACTGGTAGTAATGGACTGTACATATAGTTCAAATTTATTTGGGGTGTCTTTACTACATATAGTAGAATGTAGTAACATTAACAAAACGTTCGAAGTTGGGTATGCGTTTCTCAGACAAGAGACTGAGAAAGAACTTATAAAGGCTATTGATGTCTTCCGAAAGGTTCTTTAGGAAAACAATACTCCTGAGCTTGGATTGATTGTTATGGGCCAAGAGTTGGCACTAATGAATGCCATAAACCGAGTTTTAATCAACCCTTCAAAAATTGTTGGTCCATGGCTAATCAAGATGACTCTCAAATTATATCTCGCCAAAGTACTTGATAAAGACTCGGCGAAAGGTTCTATCGACGATTTCATGAATGTTTGAAATATTCCACCAAACGTTGAGTTTTCTAAACAATAGAAGAGCTGTGGAACAGAATGTTCTGTCTACCTTCCTTCCTAATGGCGAAGTGATTGTCAAATACCTCAACTAAGCGTGTCTTAAATATACGGATAGATTTGCGTACTGCTATATCGGCAATCCCCTTCATCTTGGCTACTTGACCAGTAGCAAGGCTAGAAGGCTTTTTACTCTACTATGATGTTTATATTAGATTATATGGGGAATACTCAATGTCTTGAATAGAATTATTGTCAATTTAGGCTAGACTGTTTGGAGGAATATTGAACAGGTATGTCAAAAATTCATTTATTGGATTGTAAACCTTGGATTTGAAATTCGATACGATATGAATTTACTCAGAAGAGGCCCCTGTAGCGGTTACTGCGCCAATACGTCAGGGGAGGCCAGCTTCTGCTCCAATTAAATGTAACGGGATTATTACATAATATCAGGAGCGGGGTACACTGGTAATTGCTGGGGTTTTCTGGCTATTTAATTGGCACATTCGAGCAGGGGGTATAGAGTAGCTAATTACCCTAACCTGGGCTTTCATCATTATGTAATAATTTTCTGTCTTCTAACTGGCGAAAAAGGGCAAGGGTATTACTAGGAAATCCCTTTACTTCTTAACATTTCCCTGTATGTTTTTCTGTTTGTTGTCTCAGGTAGCTATCTGTAAAGGATCTTTTGGTTATCAGTTATATCTCAATATCAACATTAAAAATTAAAATATAGTATCTGCTGCTACTTGATGTAACTCCAAGGCCAACCAGAAATACCAGTACAAAAGTCAAGCTTTCGTTGGCATGTACCATTCTCGGTCCTGCTCTCGGAATTCATGGTCTACCTCCTCACGAAAAAGTCTAAGAACTGCACATATCGGTGTTTTTCCTCCAAGTTGCTGTTTTTTATGTTTTGCTCGACGGTTATATACACCAATAGCCGTGGCGTGACTATGTTCCTGTCTCAATCCAGCTAGGATGGTTCTTGGTCGAATACCAAGTTCTGATTTACGAATTATGATGGCTTTTTTTTCCTCAGTTATGCGTGTAACTGAAGAGTGACCATTTGCTGATATTGAAGGTGCACGATTGTGGATGAAGTGGCTAATTTCAACAGCGTATTCATCGCCCGATAAACGAATCCACAAGGCAAACGGGCAGTGACATCGTTGACTTCCAGAATGTCTAATTCCCTTAGATTCGCTCTCATTAATTCCTGCACGATCATATCTTAATTGACGGGATGTAACCACGCCTTGACGATTGATTTTTCTAGTGGATAAAAGTAAACCATACCCATGTTCAGTCACGCGGCACTACGACAGGCAACAATTGCAGCTTCGAGATCCAAGAATCGACCTGAATTTATTTATTTATTTATTTAGTTTTGGGTCCTAGGCCGAAGCCCTACATCTAATGAGATCCAGGACCTGTGGAGCCGGCAGGGATCATGTTTTCCCATGCCCTACTCGTTCACACTAGTTTTTAAAGAATCATTAAGTACAAAATAAGAAACAAAGG
>CACM01002134.1:0-10731 GCA_000208805.1 Erysiphe pisi
CATTCGCAGGGATTCCTTGTCTCTGGTCTTTTTTTGAACAATGTATTCTGATCGTACAAATCATAGTTTCGAAAAGAAGCTATTGTCATTTCACGGAGGTATGTGATTGCTTGTCCTGGCTCGACCACTATGTTTACATTGAAATCTTTTGAATGCATTCTGATGAACTTTTAAGCCCGCTTGCACTATGAAGCGACCTAGCATAATTTATCTCTGCATGAGCGAGCTTTTAATGAGCTGGACGAGATCTAATTGATTGACTTGGCGGATGATTACGCAAATCATGTTCTGGACCAGGTCGCTACTGTAGCTCTCTGTTGTGTATAGCATTTGTGTGGAAGTGTAATCAAGAGGTGTTTGTATAGTTTGCATAAACACCACGTGATGTTTGTGCAGTTTGCATCAACAAGGCAAGGTTGAAGGGAGTATGACCAGATGTGTTTGCTCTGTTTGAATATCGGATATGGTCGGAGAAGAAGCGGCCGCACCCGCACAACGAAGTATTTATACACTGGTATATCCTGTATATAGAAACTCTCTTGTGACATAGAACATAACTTAAATATATTACATTACATCAACACGTTTATCATAGCCCCACTTCAAAGTTTATCTACTCGCACAAGGTCACCATGTCATGTGATACTTCACCCAGCTCATAACTATAACAGTATTTCATGACATCGAGATTATTAAGCCGTCGCCAAGCAAGATGGAGTGAATTTTTATCAAGGTTCAATTTTAAGATTTGCTATAGACCTGGCACAAAAAATGGCCCTGCGGATACACTTTCGCGACCAAATGGCATTCCAGATCCTTTAGTAGATAAATTTTTGGAACAACGATTCTTAAAACACCATAATTTGTCTCCGGGAATGGAACCAGAAAATTTGTTAGCAACTAATCTTTCGGATGAAATACGAAATAATGTACCTATTCAGTCAAAGAACAACGAAACCGACGATGATCTATCAAAAATGTCTTTTWATGGAAAGAATTCAACATAGTACTTTACAAGACGATTCGTTAATTGCAGTTTCATGTTGCCGGATCAGTTGTTATCGATGCACGATAGAGCAAGTCAAGTAAAATCAGTTTATTAAAAAACTCTACAGAAGGAAGGAAGATAGATAATCTCCATATTTAAATACATCTCCAATATTTCCTACAACTTCTAGAATATTCTGTTTACTCTCTTCTATAATATTCTATACTATTCTATCCTATTACATATTATTCTATGGTCTTCTATTCTATGTTGCTGGTACAATCAGTACTTTTCTTCGGGGACTCGGCCCGTAACATTACCCCCTCTTTTTAAGACGATGTCGTAAACGAAACGTCTGGAAAGTTTCATCTCCAACATTATCTCCAAGACCATATTTCTCTTCGAAATCATCAAGAGCAATTGTATGCTCAAATTCATCTCGTGGTTCCCATGTGGCTTCTTTCTGTCCTTGCCATTTAACTAATAGCATTAGTTTGTATCCACGGCCACGACGTCGATTTTCCGCTCTTAAGATCTGTTCCACGGTAAACTCTTGTTCTTGGCGAGGCGCAGTAATATTAACAGGCTCAGGTTGATAATCATCTTGCCTTTGTGATGGCAGAGGATCAATGGCAGCTTTTCTTAAAAGGTCAACGTGAAAGTGAGGGTGAATGCCAGTTGGCACATCTAATTCAAMAACAWGAGGGGATATTACTTTAATGACTCTGTATTTAGCGTGTAGCCAAGCGAATTTTTTAGATGGCCGAGGTGTTTCAATGTTTTTTAAATTCAACCACACTAAGTCACCTGACTTGAAGTTATAACTTTGTTGTCTAGCTTGGTTAGCGCTTTCTTCCATAATCTGCTGTCTCCACAACATTGCTGCTTGAGCTAGAATTTCACCCTCCTTTAATTTCTGAATAAGTAAGTCTGCTCTTTTGGCGTTGGGAGAATGAATCATTTTTTGTCCTTGTATCTGATTTTCATCATTCAATTTAATAGGGCTGATATGGAAGCCATAAGTGAGAAAGAATGGGCTATATCCAATTGACGAATCTCTGTTATTTAATGCTAGTTGAGCAGCTGGAAGTAGCATTGACCAATCGTTCTGTGCGTAAGTGACAAAGGCTCTCAGGTAAGCCTGAACTTGTTGATTCGCCCGTTCCGTCGCGCCATCTGTTTCAGGGTAGAAAAGCTGTCGAAAGTCTTTGTTCAATACCAACACGACTGCATAGTCGTCTCCAAAAATCTCCGACCCAGTTACTACCACGATCAGAAACTATTGCTCTGGGAAAGCCATGAAACCTGTAGAAGCACTGCAAGAATCTATTTGCACAAGCTTCAGCTGTCATAGTTGTCATAGCTTCTAGTATAATTTCTTTACTTAGTCGGTCCGTTATTACCATTAAGAATCGTGGTTGATCTTTTTCTCCTGGAAGTTCAGTCATAAAATCAATAGATAACTCTTGATGGAACCGATTTGGTATTGGTAATTGCTTAAGGAATCCACGCTTTTTATCTCGCCACACATGAGTTCGACCGCACACGTCGCAATTTCGTAAGAATTGCCGCACCATTCGACTCATCCTTGGCCAATAGAAATCTCGACTTAAGATGCCTAGCGTGACTTCGCGGCCCGGATGCCCTGTTGTGGGAGAATCGTGTGAGCGATGAATCAACTCTGTTTGAAGTGGTTCGTATTGGGGGACCAAAATTCTATCTCGCCATCTTACACACCCCTTTTCATCAATTGAACATTCTGAAATTGGTATTTTAGTTTGAACTGATGGTGGGAAACAAGGCTTTTGTTCCAATAATGCTCTCCTTATATCCCGAAACTCACCGTCTTTCTCAACACCTTCGTTCCACATTTGGTTTAGTTCATTATCTTCAAAGGTTAAGTTTTCGCATTTTTCTTTGGGCTTTTCTGGGAGTTTATGATCTGTTAGAGAAATCCAGCTTTCATTGATCAACTGCATATCTCGATGTCGTAAACGAGGATCGTTTGGAACTTTAGGCGTGTCTTGCTCTAATCTAGATGAGGCATCAGGTCATCCAGCCTCTTTTCCTGGTCGGTAGCGTAATTTTATTCCAGGAAGAGCGTCGAGGATAGATTTCCAACGAATCTGTCGTTCAGACAATGTTCTTTTGGTCATAAAATATTGTAGATATTTGTGATCGGTTAGTATCTCGACAGGGTATTGAAGACACATAAGCTCGGCTCTCCAAAACTCAACGGCTCGAATAACTGCCAACAACTCTTTGTCATGTATGTCGTAATTACATTCTGGAGGCGATAGTTTTTTCGAAAAATATCCAACCGGTCGAAGTTTTCCAGCCCGGTCGATTTGTGAGAGACAAGCTTCCATCGCCCATCCAGAACAATCTGTCTCAAGAACTGTTTTCAGATCCGGATCGAAAAGTGCCAATATAGGCGAAGTAATGAAATGTTCCTTCAATTTTTCAAAAGATTTTCGCGCCTCATGATCTAACCCTATCTTTCTGTTCCCGGAGAATTGTTTCTTAGTGTATCGCTGGAGAGGGGCACTTAAGCTGGCAAAGTTATCGATGAAATCACGGTAAAAATTAGCAAACCCCAAGAAGCTACGAACTACGGTTTGAGTTTTGGGACATCCCCATTTTTCTATAGCGATCTTTTTCTCTGGATCCACAGAAATTCTCTTTTCCTGCCGTAACTAAAAATCCCAGATACTTTAATTCTGTTACTGCAAACTCGCTTTTCTTGAGGTCTAATTTTAGTCCAGCGTTCACAAGCTTTTCTAAAACTTTATCTACTTTATTTAGGTGGTCATCTTCTCCTTCATCGTTCCAAATTAACAAATCATCTAAGTAAGCGGTACAGAAGTCATCCAGATAATCACAGAGGAGATGATTTATCCATCTTTGCCATGCTGCGGGAGCCCCAGTCAATCCAAATGGCATGACTAGCCATTTAAATAATCCCAGGCGTGTCTGGAAGGCTGTCTTCCATTCATCACCCTCTTTTACTCGAACTCTATGAAAAGCTGCGCTCACGTCAATTTTAGTCAGCCATCGGGCCTTAGAAATTGCCCTAAAAGTTTCTTTGACGAGTGGAAGAGGATACCGGTCTTTCTTTGTTATAGCATTCAGCGATCGATAATCAACGCAAAAACGTAAGCCCCCACCTGGTTTTCGTACAAAGAGTACTGGAGCGCCTCCCGGAGAACTGCTAGCTCTTATCCAGTTGCGATCAAGAAGCTCTGTGATTTCCTTTCGAAGACACAATAGTTCATCTCGGGACATTCCGTAAAGTGGTCCTTTCGGAAGATCCTTGTCTCGTCCTTGTCTCGTCCTTGACTATCCTTTTCAACCTCAATGGCTATGTCGATTCCGGGACGATGTGGCGGTAAGTCACTAGCGTCATCTTTGTCAGGCTCAAAAGCTTTATAATACTCATGTAATTGAAAAGGAAGTCTATCTATTATCTCCTTTTTCGTGAATTTCTTCTTCGGTGCTAACATTTTGTTGATGTCATTTAATGATGCTGCGAAAATCGAAACGCATTGTTTGCTTGATCTATCTTCTTTCTGCGTATAAAAAAWTTTGAGACAAGCTGAAAATTCTGTGTGTTTGACCATTAAGATATCCATTTTGGGTTTAGTTGAACCGCGTGTATGGACAAGGTGTTCATCTTTCTCAAGGTAAAGTGTGCGATCTCGGGCCCGATACACAACGTCATTTATCCTCATCCATGGCTCGCCCAAAATTAGATCGTGTGCGAGTCTCTCTGTAATATATCCGCAAATGTAGCTTTTCTTACCACCTATATCTATTTCCGCCCAACAAATTTCATCTACTATTATTTTAACGCCATCAGAGGAATTTGTTGCTAATCTAAGTTCTCTTGGAGACACTTTGGTGTGCGGGAGCTGAAGTCGATCTGCAAGGTCTTTATTAAAAACTGAGTATATAGTGCAACCAAGATCTAAAAGGACTGTTATAAAATTTGAATTAATCATTGCATCTATAAGCACAGGTTTTCCGTGAAGTAAATTTATAATATTTTTTACTTCATTATTAACATTCCTTGTCAGCAACTCAGTACTCCCTTTCCTCCAAGCGCGACTCTGCCTGGAGGTTAAACTTTTCCCGACTCTATATCGTCATTATTTAAATTATTTAAGCTGGAGTCTTGCAAATTATGAACATGATTTGGGCGTTTTACAGGCCCAAATATTCTATATTGACGTGCTATATGACCGCTCTTTTTACATCGCATACATAGGTTCTTCTCTCTTATCTCTGCGACCTCTTTATCAGTCCTCCATGGTGCTGGTAGCTTCGGCTTTGGACTTGTATTTGCTTCGTTACTTCCACTATTTATTCTTGCAATTAGAGCAGCGATTGTATCAATATCAATTTTCATACCACCCATTAGTGTATCTCCATCCCGATCAGTTGATCCAGCAGGAAGTGAGTTCGAAGTCTCTTTAACCACATAACCAGGGAGATACTCTCGTTGGAGAATACCGCTTCGGGATGCATACTGAGTGGTCTGTGCTTCGCCTCTCCTAATAAACCCTTCGGTATCTTCCATGATGGCTGCAACTCGCGTAATAATTTTTACCCATCCCTGATTGTTACTATTGGGCAAATCGAGAACCGCGTACTTATCTCTAATTTTATTACTCAGAGCGTTTCTTAGACTATTTATTTTTACAGAATCTGGCCACTCTTGTCCTCCAGCGTACTCCAATTGAAGCTCCCATTCTTGTAAAAATTTCCTGAACACTTGACTTTCTCCTTGTCTCATGGCGAGGAGTTTCCGTTCTGCCTTCTGAGCTTCTACTTGATCGAAAAACTCCTCGTGACAAACATCCAACATTTCCTTCCAGTTATAAAATTCATTTCTCCCACATTTGATCCAATATCCCCTAATTCGTTGTCTTTTAGGCTCCGGGATACTCTCATATATCTTCATGCAAATAGCCTCATCGGTGACTAACATGGGTTGGTAAATTTTGCATTGCATTTTTAGAAAATAGTAATGTGGCATCCATGTCAGGGAATTGCCATCCCATTTTTCAAATTTAGCATCTAATCTTATTGGCTCGTTTGGCAGTGGGGATATATTTTGTTTTGGGACTGAATTAGTTGAAATGTCGATCATAGGTCTGAATTCGGCACTTGGATTTTTTCCTTCGATTAATTCGTTTAAAAACTTTTGCGTTTCAGGAGGTGCATTCTTTAGTGCATTTAATAAAGTTGTAAGTTTGTTAACATCATCGATTGATAAATTAATTGCTTGACTAGTAGAACCCTGTTGCTCATCACTCATGTCTGTGTCTACCATTATGAATCGTCTTTCGCTTTGCTTTGATGAGATACTTAAATTGTCTCTAGCTGAAAATTTTCCAGAGATAATGTCGTATGGGGTGGCATGAAGGACTACATACAGTACCACTATCCAAGATTGGATGGGGGAAGACGGCGGTCTCATGACGAACTTCGAGATATAGTGAAGGAAGCTTGGGATGATGCTAAAAAGCCTGAAAAGTTGGAAAAGCTCATTAGAAGCATGCATGGAAGATTCGAGGCCGCAATACGTGCTAGAGGGCCGACTAAATTTTAGACAAACATGTAGACCAACAGAGTAGGAAACTAGAAGAATAATAAATGACCTAATTGAGTTAAGTCTTAAGGGTTAGCGTTGTGGACAAAATCACGGCCGGATAAAATCACCATACAGGGTGGCATGGATAAAAATTGTTAACCCCTAAAACCCCAAATTACAAGGGCCTACCCAGATCTATTCACACATCATTACGAAAGGCGACCTCCAAAAGCATTACTATTGTGTAGCAAGTTTCCTAACGGTAATGCGAAATTTCTTTCCATTATTACCATATAATTCTGAGCATCCGCAACGCTCAAGATCAGGAAGAATTATATCCAATCCTACCAGATTAAAATACATTCTAAGAAATAACTATGGAATCTCCGACTTTTTCAATCATCAGACCTCGCCGGCCACATCTCTCGAGAGACACTTGGGTCGCTGTTCATACACTTCCGAGATATGGACTCTCAATTCTATCAATCGCAAATGAATTAGTAATCTCTCATATACGGAATGCGCTCCTCCCAAAGGAACTAGCTGAGATAGTTGTGATGTAAGCGTTGTACCAACTTACATACCATCGCCCTCCCAGACATTCTACTAATTTACACATGGCTAAATCTCAGACATAGACGCTGCTTGAAGCTAGGATGTGAAGAAGGACGAACGCCTTCACTGATAAATTAAATCATCATGTCGGAATTATAACATTGAAAATTTAATTAAGTAAATCTGTGAAGTTTAGTATAAATAATTTACAGTGCAGAAACTTACTCTGTCTTAGCTCTTTCATAACAGACTTATATTTGATTTTCCAAGGCTTTGACAATCTTGCGTCTCTCATATTTACGACGTTTAATTCATTTCTTCTGTCGTCTTCAATTTGACGTAAGGCATGTCTACCATAAATCTCACCRTATTTTTGCACAATTTTTCTCCCATACTTAGATTTTTCACGGGCCTGGGAGGCTAAATTTAGGTCTTGAATATGYWGGGTCGCCARCGCCCCCTTTAACATAGACCTTTGTGCGCCTATTTCTAATTTCTCCGTGACCCTTCGTACAGATGGGGTTATAGGCTCCCCCTCTAACGCCAGCTCTAGTCGTCGCTGAACGTAATCATAACCTTCCTTTCTTGAAGGCATATCTATGGGGGTTGGCCATCCATTCCAGTCATATTCAAAGATGTGTCTTCGGGGAGGAGGAGTGGAAGGAACGATGACATCTCCATTTGTGTCTACATCCAAATTTACTGCCAAGTCATCATCTTGGATATTCTCCCCAAAAATCTTTAGCTTCTCAAAAGCATAAGATGAATCTAGTGGTACCAGTCCAGACTTACGAGATGCCGAAACGGCATGCTTTTGTGTCACTGACTGACTATAAAAGCTTTGGAAAAAGCGGAAAAAATCCGCTTTTTCAATTTCTGTTGCCCCAAGAAATACTTCCCGACGAACAGCTTTCTTGAAATTGTGTTTCAAAGTTAAAAAAATTCCAATATCAAGAGGCTGTAACACATGCATTAAATGTGGCGGTAAAAGAAAGGGTCTAATCTTATTATGCCAACAATAGTCGACAAATTCCTCAGTTAAGTGGGATCCATGCCCATCAAATATGAGAAGCCTATAGCTTCCTWCACTATTTTTCTTAGTATATCGGTCGAAATGCTTCAAATATTGAAATCCTAGCTTATCATTAGAGAAGCCACTCTCCGAACGTGCCCAAAGAATATCTTTGTCCATGTCATTGTCGAAGTATTTTCGTAAATGATGAGCCCCTTTGAAAATTATCATYGGGGGTRCTGATCGGCCAGTAGCTCCAATTGTAGCAACTAATGTTACGAGCTCTCTACTGTCTGGATCAGGCACATAGGCTGCTTGGTAGTCATCTGGAACAAGAACTTTTCCTCCAGAGACCACTCCGATCTGAAATTCTGTTTCATCGAAATTGTACACATCTTCTGTTTGAATCCCATATTTACCCATACAACGGGCGAAATCTGCAGAGTGACATTCCAGATCTTCTTTCAAATGTTCCTCTCTCCTTTTTGCGGCAATAGGTTTGGCTTTTAATTGCTTCCAAAATACCTTATTTCGGATAAGCCACCTATTAGCCCACCTAGCGGAAACTTCTTCTCCCCCCCCCTTAATATACAAAAGGTGATTTGCAGCTTTTTGTAATTTATTGACATTAGTAGGTGTGCCTGCATAAAAGAGCAGAAGTATGTAATCTTTAAGAGCTTGATCCTCAGGCTCAGAAAGCTTCTTGTTGTGCCCTCCTCTAGAACCGGATGGACGACGTCCATGAGAGCGTACGAGCAGTCGATAGTAAGAACAATTAAAAAGGCGCGCGACCTCTTTAAGTTTTGTATTGGGATTTTCACCAAAATATTTCAATGCATTCTGAATAGCTTCTTCTTCAATCTCACGTCGCTAGGACATAGTTTAAATTTATCCTTAATGAACTAAATAAATACGGTCAAAAATCAATTAATATAAGCAACTTCTTTGATCGACCAAATTTTTCTAAACACACGATCAAACTCAATGTCCTTTCTTTTTTGGAGGATATTACTTTACCTTTTTGGAATATTATTATTTAATATACTAGAAAATTAGCTTTAATTTGATATTTAGACAGCGATGGCAGTTGCGTATTGCTGTAATGACAAGACAAGGGGGTAAGATGTGGCTGTTGAGTAAGTATCTATGTCGCAGATTTCAATATCATCTACTTCTAATCCCAACTACGCCTTCATGAAACTTTCAAATTGTAAATATTAAACTATTTATCTGAAAATAAGATTCTAAAATTATGATATGTTACTATAATGGATAGCGAAATAGAATGGTTGTGTTGTAATCTTGCCACGACCGTAAATGTAGCGTTATGCTTTGTAGATTTTAACTAAATATGTAGCTTCTGACTCACCTTGATGGTCATTTTTATCCTGAATTTACTTCCTTTTCAGATAGAAAAATAGATAAAGTGCTGTTATATGTGTTTTTAAATACAAAATAGGTAAGTATTGGTGGTGATGTTGGGTTTAGAAATCAAATATTTTGGTTGTCAGATCAAAAAGTTGCGTATTGCTGTCAGTTGCGTATTGCTGTCCCTCACCCTATTGAAGGTACGACAAGGGGGTGAGGTGGGGCTAAGACCAACCGAGCAAATAGACCACCTACAATTTCTCTGTCGTATGAATTCACCATACATTTTTGCCAAGAAGTTTCATAAGAAAACTCAATTTGATAGCAGATATTCTTGATCGGGCTGAGATCATCTCGCCAAGACCTTTACTAGTAGCTCCACCTACAATTTCTACCGTGGCCATAGGGCAGGGCAGAAATTGTAGGAGCAGCCGAGTCCCCCTCAAATAAGCTACGTAGGAATCTAGCCTACCACCCCTAGAACATCCAACCAGCGCCTGACCATTTGCACCAACGACTTGTCTTTTTCGGAGTTTATAGTATTGGAGATATCGCTCCCTTCGCTCTGCACTCCCTGGGTCAATCGTGGGTGGTGGCTTTGTGAAAAAGGGTGCTAAGGGGAAGTTGTCGTAGAGACAAAATCGATTGAGATCCGCAGTGATGAATGGGGATCATGAAGGGGAGAACTGTGCGAATCCTCTTGGCTCTATCAGATATGCAGAGCATATTGACCGTTCACACTGGCGCCGCGTGAAGCTGAAGACTTCGAATTTGCCGGCCTATAACCCTACAAAGACACGCTAAATTCCAAGATGCTCGTATGCTATCACATGATTAGACAGACAACTTCATCATTTTTATCACATGAATTTTTTTGGTCTATTCAGCTGTTCCCTAAAAATAATTTACCCCTTGCAGCTTCTGCGGGTCCGAGCTTAAGCAAATTATCAAAGCTTGGTTAGTGTAACAGTTGTGAACTGCTAAACTAATGCACTCGCCAACCATGCAACTGCTTGGCTCGGCAGATATAATTTCCGTCTTGGCATTAGCCTTTATTGTTAAGAAAGCTTTGTAAATTACATTTCTTCCTTAGTTGAATTATATCGTAAAATTTAGCTTAACCAATTTGAATTCCTCTAACAGTTAGTTCGATCAAAGGTCGAATTTTTAATCACAATTCTCAATCCATGGAGTACAAAAAGAAAGATGAAT
>CACM01002132.1:0-10323 GCA_000208805.1 Erysiphe pisi
AGAACCCGAAGCTCCTACACCAAATGATGTAAAAGCAGCAGCTGATGACAGATCCAAAATTAGATATGCAGAGTTTTCTGCTGATGAAAAGGAGGAATATATTTCATTAAAGGAGGAGTTTAAAATAAACCAGAAGAGATGGAACGATCAGAAATTAGCACTTGAAAAACTGCGTACTAAGATTCAAGAATCAATTGATGTTGCAAATTTGACATTTACCTATGATTGTGATTCTGCATATCAGATGCTGCGGAACTTGGAAAATCATTTTGCGCCGACAGATGATATTCGAAAACAGGAGATGTTATTAGAGTGGAAGAATTTGCAAAACGATTTACCTAAAAATCAAGATTTGAATGAATGGATTCAAAAGTGGATGGTGGCCTACAATGACATGGGACGTCCAAGACTACCCGATGTTGAAGGAACACGTCCAGTGTATGATTTCCTAAATGCCATCTCTAATATTGATCCAGTAGTTACATCTAACTGGAACATGCGACTAGCAATGAATGAAAGGACATCTCTGCCAGATCTTTTGATTACATTTAATAACTATAGACGTAGTACAGCAAATCAAAGGAAACTACAACCACAACATTGCATGTTTAATGCAAAATTACATGGGATGAAGTCTGAAATGCATTCTCCAGTTGAAGAGCAGGATGATACAAGTGAATTGAAGAAGAAGTGGCCGAAGTGTCCATGTGGGTTTTATCATAATTCTAGAAGACCAATAACTTCTTGCTGGTACTTGATTCCTGCTGCACGGCCAAAAGATTGGAAAGGTAATTCTGATAAAGCGAAAAGGCTGCTCATAGATTAGCCTCAGAGAATTCGTTTAAGTTACAAGTTGAAGAGTGGAAAAATTTTTACAAACCAAAGACTAAACCCTGTAGCAGTGAAGACAATCTAAGTGAGCATCGGCCAAGTACGCCTCCAGTGACAGCAATGGGAGCACTGGGTAGAATGAGCGCTTTTACTAGCAAATTATCTGGAAACAGTATGATAGATCAAAAGCCAATGTTCAGAATCTAGGAGGCAGATGATAAACCTATGTATGAATTACATAATTCTACAATCTTGGACTCTGGTGCAACGATACCTGTATTTAATGATAAGTCTCGGTTTATTGAGTTTTCTGATAAACTTAAAGATGATAGTCACCTTTGGGCGGGTGAAAATATTATCCCTATTTCAGGCTGGGGAATAGAGAAGATTAACCTCACAAGCCCAAAGTATTCTGAGGGGAGAGATGTCACGTTAATCAATGTTGCATGTGTTCCTACATTACACACAAGCATCATTAGTCTAAGACTTTTGATTAAAGTAGGCGTTCATTGGAATACAGAAAAAGGAATTTTAACATTAAATGGAAATCACTTTACTGATACTCCAATGATGTACGATCAATGGCTATTAGAGTAAAAACCCTTGGATACATCTAGAAACCAGGCGTATGTTACCTTCTCTAATGAAAAAGCCAGTTTAAGCAAAAATTCAAAAAACTCCGAGAAAAGATTTCATGGTAACTCATCCCGAATTATGAGAATTAAAAAAGGAACATTTGATGATTGGCACTTAGGGATGGGCCATCTTTACGCTGAAGCATTGCTGCATTTGCCTAAAGTCACAAAGAGCCGTGAAATGACTACTAAAAAGCCATTAAATTCAGGGTATGAGTTATGTAGGATGTCAAAATCAAAAAGGATAATTTATAAGAATAAAGAGGTATTGGCCTTACAAACCTAAATAAATTAAATGCGGGAATGCCCAGACAAAGTCCCCAACAATTGGCCTGAAGTATCTCGAACAAACGAAATCCATACCAAATAAACTCGTATAAAGAAAAAAATCAAAAAATCAAAATAACAATATAATTTCTTAGTTTGAGCTAGAAGCAACTCAGGAGACAATAAAAAAACAATTATTGTCATGCTCCTTTGCGGGCCGCAGTGATGCATCTGAGAAATCAGTTTTTGACGGGAAACTGCTCCAGATCGAAATGCACCACAGAGACTAGAGATACGGAGTCTTACATCAAAAGACCACCAAGATGAATTATAATGTGATATATAAGGAAATTAATGATATCAATATATGACATCACTGAGATAAATGCACGTAGGAAATATCCCTGAGGATTGTTGTAATAATGATTTTGAGTGCGATCTTCAAGTATAAAAGGTTTATCATTTCTTCTCTACAAAATCATCACATTATAGCTTTATAAAAGAAATATAAATAAAATCTAATCAACCATTTTTCATCCAACTTATCTTTGACTAAATCAAATCTTTAACTATTATATTATTAGCTTCTGCCCTTTTCACATAATTTCTAAAGTACCGAGAAATCGGGCAACACGACCTTTCTGGCGAGTTAGTTGGGACATAATCTTCATGAAAGAAAATCAGCAAAATGAGGCGTATATCATACACTTTATATGTGACTATACAAGAATGAACTTTGTGTACACTTTGCCCAGCAAGCATCAGGAAACGATATTAAATACTTACATTACGTTTTCTGCTTACGTAAAAAGGCATTGGGGGCGTGAAATTGTCGTTTGGAAAGGCGACGGATAAAGTTCATTAGGAGCCAAATAGCAGGCATGGATTAATGGCCATGGATATGAAGTTGAAACATCAGCAACGCATACTCAAGAACAGAATGGGGCTGCAGAAAGATCTGGAGGGATGTTGTTGGCAACGGGAACCAAATTGCGAAGTATTTACGGAATACCAGAGACTATGTGGAAATAAATTTTATCGACTGCTGGATATCTCTTAAATCGATCTCCAAATCGATTCTTAAACTTTAAGACTCTGTACGGCTTTCTCATGGAGATAGTGACAGGAATTCTCTCTGAACCGTTGATCTCTCATTTACAACCCTATGGTTGTAAAGCTTATTCGTATATTAAGAATCCCCCGAAACTGGAGAAACTTGCCCTGAAGGCAGAGATAGAGAGTATCTTGTAGGCTATGACTCGACTAATATTTACAGAATCTGGATACCACCTAGAAGTATGGTCATATCTACTCGCGACGTAACTTTCTATCCATCTCAAGGATATGATACAAGAACTAAGAAAATTGAAGTAACTGACGAGATAATAAAGATACTTAAAGTGCCAAAAGTCGAAGTAGAAAATGAAACCAAACTTCAAAACTCAGTCTGTCAAAATGAAGATTATACTTTCGAAGATAGTGAAACCTCTGGTGAAGAAACTGAGAACCAGGAATATACTGGAAAAGAAATTAATAATAAGGAGATGAATATGGTTAAGATTTCAGGAGGGCTACCTACTCCAGATAGTACACCAGGGCCAGAATCTCCAATAAGTCAGTCTTATAAAAATGAACAAACTGCGGATAGATCTTGCCATAATAATCAGTACATTAAGCTGCCATCTCGCGAAACTATTTGTGATCCAGAAGATCCAAGAAATTTAATTGAAGGTAAAAGACAACGAAAGAAAAAAGTCTATTTCGAAATGCATCAAGCATTGCATCAGCAATCAGCTTTTCATCTAGCTTTTCAGTCTAGTTTATGTCATATGAAATCTCATTTTCATCAAAAGAATTTACCACCGTCTCCGCAAAATTGGCATCAATTACAGCATCATCCACACTGCGATGGATTTACAGCAGCTGCACGGGCAGAGTTTAGTGAGTGGTCTTGAACTTCAAGGAACTTTCAAGGATATTTCCCAATCAGAAAACAAAACTAGGCCAATTCCAACTAAATGGGTCTTCACTTATAAATTTGATGATGATGGCTATTTTCGCAAATATAAGGCTAGGCTTGTAATTCGTGGCGATCTCCAGATCCCGATAGAAAAGGTGTTGGTGTCTTAATGTGCTTGATTTGCCTAATCACTCATGTCTGAGTCATAAATTACTAATTAACCTATACTATATATGGTTAGTCCAGTATGAGAATTGTATTAATTATTATTATTATTATTGATTAACGCCAAGCAGGCTCACGGGGTAATCCCGGCCTCTTACCTCCCTCCCATGGGGCATTTGGCGTGCCTGCACAGCTTCAGGCCATCAGGCATTTCAAGTTATCATATGACGACAGTATTATCTACACAAACACCCGATAAACCTCGAGCGTGAATGGGGTACTTCTACTACCCTATCAGACGCGTCTTAATGTCACGTAAAAGCGATTCTAAAATAAACTAAAATTAAATACTTATTTACTCCCCACTTAAACCTTCCAAAGCCATTTGCCATTTGTGAAATATTCGGGCACCAGAGTATGTACCCAATACCCAACTTATCTTTCCAGCTGTGCCTCGTATAGATCCAAGGAGCTTTTTCCTAATTCGTCTTGTTAACCGACATGAAAATGGGTGTTCTGGTGATTTTTCTAATCCACACGTGCAGTGTAGCTCTGCGTTGGTGTGATGGAATCGACGATGATATGATGCAAAATCACCATGTCCGGAGCGAGCTGCTAGTAGTTTACCAAGGCTGTGACTAGGGAGCAAATTTATTTCTGGTGGGGTTCGCGAGCACACACTAATTCCAAGGTCTTTGTAGCGTTTAGGTGCATGAAAGTTCCAGTAGGAAACTAGTGAGTCGTAGTATCTCTCTTCCAACAACCTTTTCCCCCGAGCAATTGATGCCTCTGTGTATTGCGATTCCAAACTGCAAGCCTGTTTTGCCAAAGTATCTGCCCTCTCATTTCCAACAATTCCCTGGTGTCCTGGGATCCATCTTACAAAGACCGACCCTTCTTCTGTTGCTGTAGCCTTTACTCTTTCTAACCAATTCGTGCGAAGGGCCTGGAACTCTAGAAATCATGTCGAGCTCGACGGAGTAGCGCACCCAGTGTGAAGTCGGATAGTGGCCTCTTCATTGTCCAGACAGACTATTACATTTTTTGCAAATCGTGCCATCCAATGTGAGCAAGCTGCTCGTAGGCCAGAAACTGCTCCTATGATTTCGGCGTCGTAGACTTCGAAATTTTTGCCTAGAGCTACACTCCCGCACATTATTTCTTGCGAGCCTCGATATACGCAGTAACCGGCCCCTGCCCGCCCCTCCCGATCAAGTGATCCATCAGAGAAGACAATTAGATCGAGCGGGTTCTTGAAACGGTTCCAGTGCTTAAAGGCCTTGAGACCTT
Source organism: Erysiphe pisi (assembly GCA_000208805.1). Lineage (NCBI taxonomy): Eukaryota > Fungi > Ascomycota > Leotiomycetes > Helotiales > Erysiphaceae > Erysiphe > Erysiphe pisi. Next base: position 5,149 of record CACM01002132.1, read on the forward strand.
CCTGGCGGCCGACTGCCCCAATTTGTTGACGAGCACAGACTTGATCTAACCCGAGCCACGGCGGTTCGTCTATTGTAGTGGACAGTTCAAGTGCTTGACGCCGTCTGATCCAAGCAAAGTGGGACGAATTCCACCTACGTCTGAGAGGGTGCCTTGGGTCGACTGAAGCGATTCTTACTGCTAGACGGTCGTGAATTCTGTCAAGCCATAATGTAGCTGGCCCCCAGCCCGTTTCGCGAAGAAGAGCTGGAATAGGAAAAGTTTTGTAGACCGGGAGGACGGCTCGTGCAGCCCTATTCATAACTAGCTGTATTTGGTTCATAGCCCACTGTGAAGTATATGGCCCATACCACGTTTCCGCTCCATAGAATAATGTAGCAAATGCGCAGCCTTGTATAGCTTGCCGTAGCAGTCCGGGAGTTGCTCCACGAGAAATATTACATAACCGTCGGACATGATCTATCACAACTCTTGCCCGCCGACTAGCTGCTCGTACCTGCCCCTTAAAGCTAAGCTTTCTATCGAATAGAATTCCCAGCCATTTAAGTTCGTCTTTCRCCTTAATTAAACTCCGGTCAGCCCTTAGGGGCAGTTCTACGTACTTTCTTTTCTTGTGAAAGTATATTAACTCAGTTTTTCTAACATCAAATTGGACGCTGTTTTCCCTTGCCCAGTCAAATGAAAGATCAAGCTGTTTTTGTAGTTTATTATGACACTCTTCCAGGGAGTTAGCCGAAGAGAAGAATGCTGCATCGTCTGCATAGCCAAACCTCCCACGCGAAAGGTGAAGTAAAGATTCCATATACAGTAAAAATAAGATTGGAGATACCGGGGACCCTTGTGGAAGTCCACAAAAAATTGGCAGTGGGTCAGTTGTTGCATGATCAAGACAGATACTCACAGATCGTACAGAAATAAAAGACGACACCCACAAGGTAACATTGTTTGGCCAGCCCTATGAGCGTAACCTATGAATCAGTCGATTCCCTAGGACTCCATCAAAGGCACCTTTGACATCAGTTGTAATTATACCCGCAACTTTTTTCTTATCCCATGCTTGACGTATATCACAGAGGAGTGCTGTCGTAAGATCAGATGCCGAACGATGTTTAATAGCACTGCATTGGTTGGGTGCTAAAATCTTATATCTAATAGCACAGTAGGAGATTCGGCGGGAGACAAGTCGTTCAAGGCCCTTCCCTAGACATGAAAGAAGAGCAATAGGTCGGCATGAATTCGGGTTTGACCGATCTCTTTTTCCAGGCTTGGGAAGAATAATTACGTTTGCTCTTTTAAAAGCCCTAGGATGAAAGCCAAGTTGAATGCAACAGTTAAAAAGATTGGTTATTCTCTCTCCTAAAACGGACCAAGCTAGACGTATGCTATTTACCTTGAGCTCGTCTCTACCAGGAGAAGTCGATGTGATCTGACAAGTCGCTTTAAAGGTCTCATTGATGGAGATAGGTTCCCATAGAATGCTTCGTGTTGGCACAGTGGGGACACTGTCAGTTATGTCTTCTGCGTCATGGTGTCGACACAAAAGAGTCTGGTGGAGGAGACGAGCTTTTGCGTAAGGCTCAAATATAGGCTCACTCCCTTCATACGGACTAAGCGGAGGAGATTGATATCTAGGGGTTGTATTATGCCATTCTACTATCTTATATGCTTGAGCCAGCGATTTTGTTTCTGCCACAACAGTATTCCAGTAATTTTTCTTAGCCTTCCGCACAGTATTTTGAAGTTCATGTTTTTCCTGAAGAGCACGGCCCTGTCGACGGGCTCTACGATATACGTTGGCGGCCAACCGACATTCATCATTCCACCATGGAGTTCCATAGTTCCGAGCTCTTTTTCGAGGACAGGCACCAGATAGGGCAGTATGAATTATCTCAATTATATTGTTCGTTTCATTTTCTAGGTCGTCTTTAGATGGAAGTAGGGGTAGGCTATGTGACTCCAAGGAGCTGGAGGAAAAGATCTTTATCCAGAGCATTGTGCCGTAGTTTACCAGGCTTTTGAGAACTTCTTATCCATCGTACAGTAGTTACTAGTGTTTCATGATCCGATGTAGTATGTAGATCAGACCGTATTTCGCACTTTKMATTAACGTCCAAACAGAGGGCAAGATCTAAAGTACCGCCGCAATCATGTGTTGGGGTGTCGATTGGGTTTAGAAGTTTAAGGCCCTTGCTATCGTACCAATCAATGAAATCGGAACAGGATCGTTGGGCGTGAGCGACGGAGGAGTCCCAGAAAGGATGACGTAGATTAAAATCGCCCCCGATAAAGAAGGGTGTTTCTGTAAAATCTAAAAGAGTGGAAAGTCCCTCACCGGCATCTACTGACCCCGTGGGAGCATTATAAATATTCCAAATTGGAAATCTTGTGTTGTTTCCACAAGTGATAATTATCTGAACAATATCACTTGCTACTTGTAGTGGCCTTAGTCCAGATTTTTTCCGAATGTATATAAATACTCTGGGCTGTAAACGCCAAGTTGATAATGGTGAAAAGGCCTCGAAATCTTGATGTGCTTTCGTTTTTCGAGTAAGAAAGTCTGAATGAATCCAAGGCTCTTGTATTAGTAGGATATCTATATTATTTTCTTGTGTATAAAAGAGTGCAATATCATGTGCCGATGAGCATTTTCTAACCTTAACTTGCATAATGAGAAGAGGATCTTCTCTTCGATGGTTATGTCTCCTAACCATTAATGACCTAAGGGAGGGGTGAATTGAATCTCAGCAGCAACGCTGGATGTTAGAGATGGGGAGAGGTTCTCAGCCCCATGTTTTTGAATTTTCAAAAATTCCCTTCTTCCTGCAGCTCTAATGTGTTTCAGCTGTAACCCGGTTGGGCGGATAAAGACTCCATTCATACGATGAGGTCTAGTAGGGCACAACAGATCAGTTGAGCAATGAGGTCCAAGACAGTTGAGACATTTCGGAGATCTATCGCAAGGGCCTTCTTGTGCTTCCATTCCGCAATTTTGACATTTTATTGACCGTGCGCATGTTCTGACGGCATGAAAGCCATGGCATTTAGTACACACTATTAAGTGTCCACGCTTACGAATCTTCTGGATGGAGACTGCCTCCCCAAAAACGCGAAGTCTGGACGGAAATTTTCCTGCTTTCGAATTGGGCACACAGATTCTAACATATCCGTAAGGCTCCTCATTTTGAGACCGCTTAGTCCAGCCCATATCTCTTATTGGAACAGTATCTCTGACATGTGCTAATTCTTCTTGTAAGAGGCTGTCCATTGGGTCGTGCATCCCATCAAGGCCCCTTATTTTCTTATTTATTGGTCCAATGACAAAAGTCGTCCAAGTTACTTGGCGTTCTACGAGTGCGTCCCCAAATCTATCTTCTATGGCCTTCTTTGCCTGAAGAATGGCCGCAGCCTTGGCCGGAGTAGGTGCTAAAACAGCAATGCCTGAGGCAACTACCCATGCATCTGTCACTAAGGAGCTCTCGGGTAATAATTTCTGAATTGTTTGGCGAAGTTCAAAGGAACCGTTCTTCCGCGCCTCGTGGTCTGGCCTAAGCCTTATTACACGTCTATCTTCTTTACTTGGGCCTTGTGGGGCGACGCTTTTAGGGTCTGCCTTTTGAGATTGAAGACCTTAGTCCCTGAAGATTGATCTTTGGCCTTTTCAGCCCATGTGCCTTGTGCAAGATTTTTGCAAGTGAGTTCATTCTTAGATATGTTGCAATAGACACGCTCTCCTCGCATCGCACGTGAGGCACCGTCTGCTATCAGTGCAAGAAAGTCAGATCCAATTCCTGGGTGTTGTAACTCAAGATTTTTCAAATAATCGTTGGTAAGATCCAACAAACCCTTGATTCCCTCCATGAGATTTTCCCTGCCGTGGTGACTTTGGTCGCTCGACTTCTGCGAGTAATTTGGGACGCTTGTAGCACTTCCTGTCTGCATGTTTCTCGAAAGCCCTTGAAGATCCTCTCTGTTATTTTCCATTTTTGAGCTACCATCTGCCAGTTTGTCTGTAAGAGATTCCATTCTGTCATCAGAGTCGTAGTTTATATCGGACGATCTGTGCCCCTCACTAAGCACCTTCTCAAATACGATGCCCTTTCGGGGAGCATCAGCTGTCTTAAGTAGCAGGTGAGATTTCGCGGCAGCAGCACGAGAAGTTTTACCTGACGTAGATTTCGGTTTCGAAACGCGATTCCCCGCGTCTGGAGGCTCAGGTGGAAGCGCACGCTTGGAAGCCAGGGGCGGTGCCATATTCTTACCTTCTATTTAGGAAGCAAGCTTACATATACTTTGGAATTTAATGAGTTGCTAACGAGTTTTTGTTTTGCTCGAACTATGTGGGATGAGCTGTTGTGATGTGATGAGCTACCCATAGTTAGTGTACACCAAGTGTCCTTAAAGGGTAAGTAAATGAGTACGGACACGTGACTTAATCGACCAATGAAAAAGATCGAGTTAGCGAACACTAGTTAGTAAATGAAATCATGAGAATAACGCGGAGCATAATGGCGCGTAAAAGGACACTAGAGATTTCGCGTCAACCTCATCTGAAACGTAATGTCTCGATTAAATCTGACCAATCGATACGAAAAAAAGCAGAATACCGAAAGGATTGTGAGCCTTCAAGCGTTGAAAACTAATTCCAACACTCTTAAGACTGAGGAGTCGCTTCCTACACCCTCGTTTTTCATGTGGCCTGGAGACTTTCTTTATATAAATCTTGTGAACTTGGAGAATTTGAGAAAAAAAAGTTGTATCTATCTTACAGTTTTTTTGTCGACAAAAAATATTATGTTAGCAGTTCTAAAGGAAGAATATCAAGATTTTATATTAAGATAAGTGATGCTAGTGTAACATAAAACAATTTTAATTCAAGCTAACAAGAGTCTGTAATAATAACATAGGAAAGTAGATATCTGTAGTATTATATGAAAATAAGATACATTAATAACAAAAATTACAGTGGTTGATAATAAATTGTAATCGGATTTTTGTAGTGAACCCAAGTTGGTGCTTGGGTCTGTCTTCTGTTGCGCTGATCAATTTCATCTAATAACATCATGTTGCTAGCGTTTTGACGAATCAGTCCTTTCAGCAAGTTTAGTATTCCCAATAGAATGCTGTTCAACAAACAAATCCTCTAGGCGGTGCATCTTAGACGCAAATGCAGTAGCG
>CACM01002129.1:0-15348 GCA_000208805.1 Erysiphe pisi
TCCTCGGTCAGACTTTCATCTAGTCCTTATCGGTCCTGAAAGTATGGCCAACAGAGATGACGAATTCCCACTACCACAACGCATTCCAAGCAATCCATTTGGTAGGATAGTTGAGGATAGAATCTCTCCTCAGCTAAAAATAAGCACTTATGTTGAGTATTACCATAATCTCCATAAAGTTGGCCACTTTTACCCATATGATCCTTATTTTGATTGCTTTATGCTCTTTCACCCGGGCCTTGGTCATCCAGCTGGCTCTCAGGAGTGGGAAGAAACGCTACCATTATTATTGGAAACAAAGGTTCCTATACTGGCTACAGGCTATACTCTATTCGATATGGAGCGCGATGTGAATTGGGTTAAGAAGAAATCCAATGGAGAAGTTGACATATTACTTGAGCCTGGTGAAAATATATTCCGAAGCCTACGATGGGACCTTAATGATATGGACCCTCAGGATATCACTTGTGGAAACTGGGGGGTTTGGGGATTTAGAGGGAAGCGATATGAAGCTCAGAAAAAGAACTTAAAGCAATGAGGAATTTAAATTGAATTTATATGAATTTCATTAGCTTATTTAATCTAATATTGCCCAATTGAGGCGCTTCACAATAAAATAGCCCTCAAGGTATTCGATTTGACCATTAAAAATTTCACTCTGGAGGAACCTTCATCGGATCACTATTTGCAATTTTTAAAAAGGGGCGCAAAGCGTGCCATAAAATCAAATATTAAATAACCATATCTATTACTGTCAATATATGTGAGTTTTTCCTCTATTAGGTTAAATGCCTCCATAGAAATCATTAATTATAATAGGGGTATCCGAATATTCCGGTTTTTCTCAATACCTAGATATTTTCGTAAGCGATTTTACTCCACGTTTTTAAAGCACATTGCCTACTACTTGCGCAATAGTTATTGCAAAACATTGTCTTTCGTCGCATATCTGCTATATCTTTGTGGCACAATTTTTGTGGTACAATCTTTGTTAGACTTAAAGGAAATGAAGACATAGCAATATGCTTTATGCAAACTAGCCCAGCGTCAAGAGCTTTGAAATTCTTCTGATATTTTTTTTGGGGCAGGGTGAACTTAAAGGACTGAGTCTAAGAACTAACTAAAAAAAGAGGTAATTACATGGCTATGGGTCCATTAATATGCAGTTAGAACACTTGAAGCCGTAGGTTTTCTCTCTTTGTTAGACGTCGGTTTAGTGCTGTATTTTGAATGGGCATTTCATAGTAGCAAATCGAGTAATTATATGAAGAGTACTCGAATGTTAGTAGTCACCCAGAAAGTGAGGTGAGCAACGAATATTTAGACAATAAAGCATTACGAAGACAAGTTACGATGCTCAAATACCTCACAGATCTTGCTGTATCGCATTTCAGTACCTAGTCCATTTTTTATATTAGTGTCGGCTGAATAGGTATATTCTAAGTTGAGAAGTTCGCATTAAACGAGAATTTTACTAGATTTCTCATAGTTGATGTTTATAGGAAAATATAAGTGTATATAGACGGCTCAGGTTTTTCTTTTGTGTAGACACATAAGCCTCAAACTTCAATAGATACCAGTGGCGTTCGTGAAATGGATTTAGAGCACAGCATCTTCCACTTGATGGTAGAACCCTTTCAGTGTTCAACTTTCTTAATATTAAGATCTGCTAGCTTTTTAATACGGCCACATAGGCAGTTTTGCATTCGTGATAACTAGAATGCTACGAGTTGAAAGAAAGGTCTTTGAAAAAAAAAGGAAAAAAAAAAACGTCCGTGGTAAAGAAAACCAATCGAGAGAAGCAAAATTAACCGTTTCTCTTATACTCTCTCATGGCAAGTAGTTGGGCCTCCCAGGGGCAAGCCATGTAGGAATCAAACATGGAATTTCTGGGAAGAACCCAGGCCATTCATACTTGCATATTTACGATTGGGAATAAAAATCTCTTCGTATCGACTTACTAGGATAGTATAGGAATTGTTTGGCGGAAGAAGTAATGGGGCGTATAATATAAAGATGAAGCTAACTAAATAAATAATGCATACATAGCTGGAGGTTTCCGGAACTAGCTCTTTATTTGGTGTCTTTCAATCTGTACGAAAGGCACCGGTTTGAACTAAGTTTGTGAACTAAGTTTGTGAACTGAAAACTCGAGATCAAGTATCTCTACTTGTCTATATATCCACGACTCCTGTTCGATGCCAGAATTGCCAGTATGAGAACTAGCAATGTAGAAAATGTAACAAATACGTATCCAAATAATTTTATGACTGGCTTATATTATTCTGTGGCCAGTTAGGTACAGTCTGGCTAGCCTCTTGGTGTATCCGTTTGATGAAATTGACGAGGACATCATCGTTCATTTCATAATGATGTGTAATTACTTCAACAAAATTCCATAAAATCATAATTAAGACTCGTCTTTTCTTAGTATCATTATGTGAACATATAATTTCTTGTTAAATAGTCACACTGATCTCTTTTGATCATTCTAAGAGTACTTCGACAGTACGTCGCCATTTTTGGGTCTTTAAAAAGCCCGTTCTCCCTGCCGAGCACATCATTTCAATAATTGCTATGCGATATGAAATGACGATGATGGTTCGAATGGTCCAAAATCGCGGTGGCGCAGGAGTGGGGCCTATGCTTACCGGGTTTCCGAAGCTTGACTGTGATTCGCTCACTATTACAAGTAGCGCTAAAAAATCACCGTTCCGTGCGGCTTGTGAGATATTTCTATGTTATCTTTGAACGATACCATCCCCTGTGCATTTTAAAGCAATATTCCAAGATAGGCTGGTAAGATATTCGGTTAGTTCACTAGAACTAATCCTGAACAGGCTTAGTTTCTCACTCTAATCTATCAGCCAATGAGAATCCTATGTAGCCCCATATATATCAACTGGGGGTCGAAAAGCCGTACATAACATAAATGTTTGGTATCACTTCATTTACTCGTATATTTGATTCATGGATAATATCATACTCCGCATTTCTTTACAATGTCGACAGCTTTAATTGATGAGCTGTGTTGTGATCAATTTCCGGTTAAGAATTAGCAAAAGGCAATTAGTTGAGTATTCAACGATGACGAGTCTGGACTACCCACTAGAGGCCACTAAAGGCACTTAGCTCCCGCAAAACTGGGTCCTGCACAATACAGAAACAATTATCGGGTATATTTAGGAAATCTTAATTGTGGGGAGTTTTTTTTTCCCCCTTCAGACTCACTGTAGATTGCGAGCGAACAATTCTTAATATCGCATCCTATTCCGGGAAAGAGATGGCCAAATAAATTTGAACCCCCAACACGTTAAACAGACTGATCCTGAACAGGCCTCTAAATAAATCGATTGCCCAGATAATCCCCACTTAAATACCCAGATACGAGTCTCATCCTTGTATTACCAATATGTTATCTCTATGAAGTTAGACTTTTAAGCTTAGAACTGTATAAATATAAATATCAATGAAGAAGGATTCACAATCTTTTCGTTTCCTTTTATTTTGAATGTAAATTTGAGGAAATATCATAGGTATGGCCACTCTACAAATAAGAGATCCTTATACATACGATGAGCTCAAGAGATTATATCCCAGTAATTTGACGCTACACCTTGTACAAGTTTTTCATCGTCACGGCGAGCGAACACCGGTAGGCCCTCGTTTTGAAAATGCTGGACTTTCAAAGATCTGGCCTTATTGCTCAGTAGCTCAGAAAATGGTATCTTCTGTGTTGGAGACCAGAAATAGCGAGGATCAATGGTCTCCCCTTCATTGGCAAAGACGAATTGAATCGATCAACGAAAATGGACAAGCTATTATGGCAAGCGGGCTTATTGGAGGGAACAATTCTTTGTGCAAGAATGGTGAGCTTACCGACATAGGAAGGATTACTACGTATAAATTAGGACAAAGACTTAGACATCTCTATATTGACCAACTTAAATTCTTACCAGCCACCCTTGAAGATGCAAACATTTTTTATCTTCGTTCTTCAATTTATCCCCGAGCTCTTGAGTCTTTACAACAGGTCTTTCAGGGCATGTATCCTGCCAGTACTCGAGCTAAATCTTTCGGGGCCCTCAGTATAATTACCAGAAATGACTCCGAAGAAAATCTCTTCCCCAACTCCTATAACTGCAAAAGATTATCCCAATTAGCAAAGGCATTCTCTCAAAGATCTGCTGACAGATGGAATAAAACCACGGAAATGGAGTATGTGAATAGAATACTCAGTAAATGGATGCCAGAAGACTGCAAGACAGTGGCGGTAGACTCTCATCCTCGACTGTCTGGCATTTATGATACAATAAATTCGACAATTGCGCATGGTGAAGGAACTAGGCTACCAGATGAGTTCTATGGAGCCGAGCTTCGAAAAATCATTGACAAAATTTGTGTTGAAGAATGGTACAGCGGATACAAAGAGTCTCAAGAATATAGAACCCTGGGAATCGGTAGCCTTATGGGAGATGTCGTAGACAGAATGACCAATGCTGTTGAACATAACAAAATTAGTGAGTCATTACAACTTAAAAAAGATGAATTCACCGCCGTAAGTAAAGATAGAAGAAATGATATTAAATTTGCAATTGTAAGCATGTCTTCTTAACCCAGAGATATTTCTTAGCTTGAAAATTTTAAAATTAATCAGGGATTCTACCTCCTTATCCTCCCAAGTTTGTATTTAGTATTTTGCTAACAAGAAATTAGAATGGTTGTCATGATAGCACTCTAGCGGCGATGTTAACGAGCTTAGATGCTTTTGGAGATAGTACCTGGCCACCATTTACTAGCCACATAGCACTCGAGCTCTTTAAAAGGTCTGCTACTATAGCGGATAAAAAGACAACACTTCACAGAAATAAGATAGCTGAGAGCTCTAGAAATAAAGGATCCCCTGAAAGCAAAATATTAGAGCCAATGGTAGAGACTAGAGTGGCACGAAAAAAAGTTGAAGATTATAGCGAAGAAGATCGATCCCTCTTTGACGACTACTTTGTAAGGATAAGATATAACGATGACGTTATGGTTATCCCCGGGTGTGCTGAACCAGGAAGTCATTTAGAAGGGGATAAGAGTTTTTGTACTCTGGTACGTCAATAGCTTCTAAGAATCAAAGCACATGAATGGCATAAACCAAATTGATTAATGCTAGATCTTATTTAGCTTTTTTTTGGTTTTACAATATTAAGTTGAATTCATCAGAATTTTGCTAATACCTAGTCAGAAAGCTTTCAAGAATATTGTGGACCAGTTCGTACCCTCATCACAGAAAAATGCATGTATGGCCAATCTAAATGCGCCAGCTTTCTAAACTATCGATCACCAATCTCGTACACTTAGATTTTTTTATCCAAGTGTGAATAGCGGAAATTTATCAAATATGCGACCATAAACCTGCAATCCAAAAGTATTGTAGTAGTACTACGAAGTAAAGAAATGAGAAATGACAATAAGTTAACAACTATTAATTACCATAGCGGATCATTTAGTGTTTGGAATTCTAAGTTGGAAAGAAGGTTTTAAATTAACCGTCAATATAGGGTAAATATTTTTTTCTATGATCCTTGATCTACGGTATAGTGATTATAACAAGTTATATGTTATGACAGTAATTTCACGTAAAATTAATTTTAACGGTCTGAATTATCGTCTAGAGCTCATTCAAAAGAAACAACAGTTAACAATTCGTGACACTAAAAAAAATTCATTCAAAAATAAATTTATCCATTTCAATATAGATAAAGATATGTTAAAGGTAAACATACGAAGATGATAAATAGAACTTAAGAGTTGGTATATCTTGACTGGAGATAGAGAATGAATAAACGGTAAATTATTAAAAGACTGTAAATTAATTTTGACAGCGAATTATTTAAAATGGTTATTTAATTTTCAACGGTGAAAATGTTACAGCCGTACTGCCACGGTGATTTAACGGTTCCCATAAAGTCCATCTTTATCACATGTCTGATTTAATGGTGAGCGAGGTCTATGTCATCGTTTGATTTGTTAAGTAAAAAGGGTCTTGATATAAATAGGGAAGCGCCATCCTGCCCCCCACCCCCCTGCACACCTAAATAAAGTTATACAATGGCCTCTAATTGGCTATGACAGACAAACTACGAAACTCTGTGGTCAGTGACCTCGAAGAATTCCATAAAAAGGTCATGGTACGCTCAGTCAAACATCAATCATGAAAATAAATCACTCAAGTTCAGCTGTACAGCGAGGCAAAAAGGTGTATAACCCGAAAACAGATGTTTGTATGTATATCTAGAGAAAAACTACGCTGTATTACCCCCACATTCTACTTATTTTACGGCCTAACTACTGGGTTGACGGCAGCTTCTCACATTGTGACCAACTTGCCCACATCTCCTGCATCTCCTTCGACGCCGCAATGACGCTTCTACATGCTCAAACTGCGAAGGATCCCTTGTTGTGGAGGATTGTGAGGCTCTTGGCCTTCCCAACGCGCCTTGAGGACGTCCTCTGCCAGTCCGYACAACTGCTGGATTCTGCGCTTCGGCAGCTGGCAGTGTCTGAATAATCTCTAGGATCTCACGTTGGCGGTAGATTGGAGCAGTCTCGTGTTCCTCACGAATCCGCCCAAGCGCAACTTCGATGGCTGGTGCCAAAGCAACAGCAGTAGGTGCATCCCGAGTTGGCTGAACCAGCCACCAATGCACATCTAAATCATAGATACTCAGCGGTGCCGCGGTCCCTGCTCTAGATCTAAAAGTATGCTTGCATGGATGGCCGATATTTGAGGCAAACAAGCCTTCGCACAGTGTTAGTATGCTTGCGTGGATGACTGAAGTTGGAGGCAAATATACCTTCCTCTGTCATGCCGGCTCTGGTACTGCTTGAACGCAGACTTCAATTTCTGCCAGAGAGATCTTGCCCATTACCGCTGAAAAACTTGGCCCAAATTGCAATCCGACAAGCTGAATCGACAGTCAATAAGTCGCCGGTGGAGACAGATATCCATTTTTTGAGGGTAGAGTGGGCACTCTTGATGTTGTCGTATGTCCCAAGTACAACTTACCGCGCAACCAGCAACTCACAAATCGCTGTTTGTAGCAAAGCAATGTATCTTGAAGGTAGGACATAACATGTAGGGGGAAAGTGCCTTGCATTTCTTGTGGCTGCTGATTGAAATTTTCAACTGTCAGTGACAGGACCAGAATGTTCCAGTGTTTCAGAAGCTCCTGAAATGCCTCCATTGATTGAAAATTCTGCCGATGCTTTGCGGTGATTGTTTTTTATAATATGCCAGAGACAAAGGAGGCAGCTCGCTGCAGGGAAGACTCTGCCGATTGCGTTCATCAGGGCTGACTGTTGCCGGATCAGTTAATGATGACAAACAACAGAGCAAGTCCAGAATAAAATCAGTTTAATGTATAACTCTACAGAAGAAAGTGAGAGAGAGAATCTCACAGGTAAATACAGTGCCCATGTTTCTTACGACTTCTCGAAGATTCTGCTTACTTTTCTCTACGCTATTCTTTATTATTCCATGTTATTCCAGAGTATTCTACACTCTTCCATAATATTCTATGCTACAGTACTGGTACAACCAGTACGTTTCTCCAAGGACTCGGCCCGTAACAACAAGCAAAAGATTCAGTATCCGAAAATCAAACAAAATGATCTTGCAAAATGGACAACACAATAAGATCTATCCCTATGTTATTCCTAGCTAATCAAATATAGCTCAAGCTGTATTAGAGAGGCAGGGAAGTGTTGCTCGAAAAATAAATATCAGGGTGTAAATTTCGAAACAAGTTGTAGAAGCTTTGCTTAACTGGCTTCTGTGATGCCAAGAAATAGTTAATCCACTCAGTACCGTTTTTTAGTTTCTCCGTTCTTTAACCCTAACGCTAAGAACTTTGATGTGCATTTAAAACATCTACTTGCGGTGAGAACTCAGCAAGGAAAGACAAATGAAATTAGTTCAAGAAATGTACTAAGCACTTCTCATACTCTGTCGTCCCGCTATGCATAGTGCGATAGCTTCTTAAAAGCAATTTCCCTTCCCAGCATCTCCTTAACTCTGTCACGGGTCGTCTAGTGTAAACGTATGTATCTAAAACTATCTGTCTAATTTATCTAGAGACAAGCATTTGTCTGTCTGTGACGCTAAATATAGCAGGGATTAGTATATGTCATGTGATAATATATATGAGATGTGTAATATTTTCCAACTGAAAAAGCGCCTTCATTGTAGATTGTGGACATGTAGTCGAGATCAAAGCGTGGAGCAGAGATTTTTCTCTTCACATAAGTTTTCTTCTCCCTGCCTATACTAATGCAGATCCTAGTTTCTCAGTGAAGAACTTCATTGTCCTAAAATTACTTCATTCCGTATATCTTCTCATCTTTATACGGTCTCACCCTTCCGTGTCTTATTTTGTATCATAAGGTTAAACACCTACACATATTTTAAGCCTCTAGAATGTAGGGGGTTCTGGCGGAGACAGGCTCAAAAATACCAGCAACTATACATTTGACTGTTGAAAGTATTTGCATCAGTCTCTATATCTATTCAATTAACTGGATAAAGCTTGCTGTAGATGCTGAGGTTATTGTGAACGGAGTAGTTGTGGCGTTTTAAAAGCGCCAGCCCAGCTCTTCCCTGGAACTTTGGCCGTTTCGAACAATGAAAAACTTCGACGAAATAATTAAACTAATTCGTTCACATTAAGCTCAGTAACTACAACAAGTTTTGGCTAATTGACTGAATGGATTTAGAGACTAGTACAAATATTTCCAATAGCCACACACATGGCTGGTGCTATTTTTGAGCATATTWTGMTAAAGAGCCGTCTCGAACACCAAAAGACGGTCGGATGTTATTTGAAATTGATGTGCAGCCGTCGTTAGTTTAGCATCTGAATTGCGCCTCATATTTTCACAAGCTGCATCTACTTAATTATCGATATGATTGTAATTGATGTTTTCTAAATAGGGTGAGGTATTAAAGTTTTTCTGCGTGAAATTCAAAATAGTGTGGGAACTGGTGGTAAGCATCAGCTTTTGGTGGTTGAATCCACAGTGAGATGAAAACTACCGGTGCCACGCCCGGCATTAGTTTTGGTTTCGCAGCGGGCTCACCAACCAAAATTTGTACTCACCATGTCCCACCCTTTTATTTTTTGAATTTCACGCTCAAAACTTCTCATATTTCACCCAATATTAAAATTTTCCAACTACTTAAATATGGATAATATATTAGAAGTTGCTTGTGAATGTCTTAGACATAATCCATATGCAAAATAACTACGGTGGCGCGTCAATTCCAAGTAACACGGGACCGGCTCCAAACACGAGTTGAAGGAGGCTCAGGTAAGAGAGGCCCAAAAACTAGGGACAACAAAGCTTTTAGCTGCTGAGGAGAGTACGATTTGTCGCTATATTGATCGCCTTGATAAAAKAARCCTTGCTGTACGATCTGAATTTATTACGGATGCAGCAAATTATGTTCTTAGTCAACGGTCATCATCGCTAGAAACGGCCCACACAGTAGGGAAGAACTGGACCACGCGCTTTATAAGGCGCCACTACTACAAAAAGGCTCATCAAGAAACTTATTTTGCTGCGTTCATAATAAGCTAAATACGTAATGTAAATTTGATCCAGTTAACTGAATAAATTTAGCGACAAATCGCACTCTCCTCAGCATCACGATGAGAAACAGATATCGAAGGGTCTTCTTGCCCAAGAACCACAGCTATCTATTTAGATCTTACCCCAGCAGACATCATTTCTTGAATCTTTTGGAGGTTTTCTTGGTCTAACTTCCGATGTTCCGGGTATGCTGAGCTTGGCCTCGCTGGATGACTGTGATGGCAGAATTCAGGGCCCCTATAAGAGAGCGACCTACTTCCAATTAGGTCGCTCTCGTGCTTTAAGTGATACCATGCAGCCTATTCTATTAGTACTTTGTTGCTAAATGCGAAGGTGAACTTTACCTGTTTTGAAAGAATCTCGAAGACGTTGCCTTGAGTTTCCATCCGCTGAGTGCCTTGGACGAGCGATTCCGGAATGTTTACAATTAATAAACTTAATACAACGGCCAGCATGCTTGTCAGACTTCCCCACAGAAAATGCATATCCCGCTGTCATGGCATGTTGTTGACATGCTGAAAACAAAATTTCGAAGGAATCAAATTCAGCTTCAGATTGTATGGATAACAGAAGAATTTGGTTCATGATTAAAATTTGGAACTATGAAGAGATGATTAAAGTAGAGATTGTGAATATTGCGAGAATTTATCGAGAGGTGAATGATAATTTATGAATTGTAGTTCGTTATTGACACTGTTTTCAAAATATACTTGTTCGTTCGCCGGGTGATACTTTTTGATATACTAGTGACTAGTATAGTTTGCTCCTTATTACTGCTAAAATATTCTGCTAATGCGATTAAGTTATATTATCGCTGCTAAGTATAACTTTACAGGGAATCAAGGACCTAGCCTAGTTGACCGCCTCCGCTTTTAATGATTACAAGGATGATTACAAGGCCATGGGGGGCGCGCATAGGGTGCATGGGGGGCAAATATATCAGCCGCCGCGACAACGAATAGTGGGTAAACTCACGGCTATAAGCGAGAAACGAACCAATTGATTCGATAATTTGAAAAGTGTGACCTTGGCTCTGTTTAGTAAGCCAGCATCTCAAATAATTACAGGGATCTGTCTGGCTCAAATTTAATGGACCTATCAGTACTTCATATTCCTTGTAATTTAGGAGTATGGGGAGAAATTAGCCCTGTAAATTGATAATCAGCCGTATTTAAATGTATCATTTTACCATAATACACCAGGCGGTTGATTTATTTACACCCCATGCACCCTGTGAGCGCTACCCATGGCCTAGTAGTTATCTCTGTATTTCCTAATAGCATAGGCGGACAAGTAGGCTGAGTATTCGACTCCCTTTTAAGGTGCTAACTAATCGGCGCGCCCAAATATCCTGTAAGCTTTGTCCTTAGCGATGCTTCTTAAAGAAGGTTAAGCAATTTAGCATGAAGCATCCCTGCTAAACCCCATTTCAGCTAATTGTCTGTCCCTACACTCAACTCGAATGAATCGACATGGGTAGGAAACAAATATGGCGTGGTTTTAAATCAGGAACGGCCACTTTTGGGAAGGGGACTTCGTAATGTGTTTTTCATACACGAATGATTTTTAACACTTTGCCCCAGCTTTTTACACATCAAGGTGACACCCCTGTTAGTGTGCTAATCTYTGGTTTCCATTTTTCAGGCTGTAATAATAATTTTATTATTTGTGGCGACTACAATTATAGGARCCATGTTTACCGAAATTACGAACTCCAATTATACATGCGAGCAAGGGCAACTGTCTTCATCATCTTTGGTTTTTCCTCAGCTGTACACCTTAAAAAGTCTTCGATAAACTTCCTGTCAAGCCTAACGCCAGAATATTTCTAAATTAAGCCCCAATAAACTAGCTCTCATACCATTTCTTGAGATAGTAAACTGTTGGCACAAGATTTATAGTTTTTAGAAATTAGGCGTCAGATGAAGAATATATCTAACAAAGGTGTCGCCAACTATTGATATATTAATTGACAACCCAAACTTAGCCAAATAGACGAGATAATTAAATTTCAAGTCGCCAATCCCACAATGTCACATATAATTTGGCTCGAATTAGGGACAATGGTAGCGTTGTATATAAAATCTGATTTGCATGATCATTGCTTACCAATTATTAATTTTTCTGACGTAACGTAAAATGATGCACATAGTCCAGACACTCTGTCTTCCTATAAATTAGTTGGCCGAGGCAAGCGAGACATTGTAGACACAAAGAATTATTTAAAGATTCCAGATTCCAAAGACGCAAGCGAAACAACCACTCATCATATATTGACTCACACAGATTCAAAGACAACGTTCATTCTTGGCTTGGCTTGACTTATAAATTACCATCACTAGCAATACGCTGGTTTGGAAGTGAGAATGGCTTTGAAACATCATTTTCTATGGGAATTAGTGATTGAAGATTATTCATACCTAAATACTTAAAATAACAAGCTTATCTACAGAAGAAATGCCCGACTGCATACGCAACATTCATTCTACGAATAGAGCATGGAAATTAATGCTGGCATCCGTCAGCAACAGCGATGATGGATAAAGCTTCATGCTTGCCGCTGCTTATCAATTTTTATATCTATCGATTGTCCTGAAGCTTGGTGCGCTATGGTTACGACAACCCACAAACGCTGCCCTTGCCAAAAACGGCGGAATCGAGATAACATCTAATACTTTCACTGCAGACATCGATATTTTCACCTCATATGGCATGAAACTTCCCTTAAATTTAAGTGTAAGGGGTTTCCAATTCATGACAGATAAGTCTACAACCAATTTTCCTCAGCCCCATGCAATGTATGAGTTAATGATGTTTTAGTCCGAGTAGTTTGTTACGCACGAAGCTGCCTGCGCGTGCCTTGAGAATGTGGACTTGCAAACAATTGTAAGATATTTTTACGAAAAATTCCAGCATGTTCAGTGTAGATGTCTCTGCTACTACTCATTAGTGTTCATGTGGTCATCTGTAGTATTATGACTGATAGGTCTACAAACATCCCTCCTTCCCCTCCGACGATGTTATAGCTAATTTATTCTTATTCTTTTAGCTATGCACAAATGAATGATTGGCTGCGCAAGATTGATTTCAATAGATACCTTCTTGGATAAAAGTGCGTTTGGTCTGAAAGAAATTCATGCGTACAAATGACGGTCACTTCGCAAAGAAAGATGCGCCTGAGAGTTTTGCATTTTGCTGTGAAGTGTATTTCAATTGCATGCAAGCATTTTGTGCCAGCTAAACACAACGATTAATCAGTATGAAGGTGTCATTAATTTTGCCGCTGGGTCGGATGTGAAGAAAGAATGATAAATTTATTAGTGATAGTAACCAGGTAATACTAGACACAGCTAAGCGGGCGATCAGGATGTAAAACGGAGCCCTAAAGTAAAAGTAAAAGTGATTATTAATTACGTAATTTAAAATATCAATTCTATAATAAATATAATCTATTTCTCAGGCCAAAATTAAACTAGCAACCGGATTGAATGACGACATATCATGAAGCGAGCTTTAATCGTGAAGCGAATGGTTAAAATTCTTTTAATCATAATATCCATTTAACTGTTAAGATACAGTTAAAAAAAAAGTTTGCTGCTGGCCCTCGGAGATAAGGAATTTAACGTTAAATTTTTTTAATGTTTAAAAAGGGTTTTAACTATAAATTAACTATGAATTAACCGTAATATGAAAACCAGGTTTTTCCGAAAGTAGGTACTTTCTCTGTGACCGCCTTGTACAAGTCTTGAAGCATTAACTGGGTCTTACCCATCGGCATGCCGCCTTCTATATTTTGCGGGGGAGTGTACTGACTGAACGATGTGAACCCTACTGTTATGAATGAACCGTGAGGGGTTGTGCCATTGTTTCATCCGTGCGACATTGTGATCCCATATCTGGTGGCGCATTTTCCCATGTCATATTCGAAGCAACAATTTCTTCTTTGATCACAAGCAGCTTGTTCAGCTGAGCTCTGAGATAGGTTTTCATGCTGTGGGAGGTGGTGAAGGGGGGTTAGGTGGATGGTTCTATTCTTTCTGCCTTTGCGCTGACTCTTGATCTAAGTCGTAGACTTACATTAACTCAATCAATGAATAAGGCAGGCAGTGTGCATAGTTATAATATGATAGCAACATATGATCACGCTATGCGCTCAAGCTATCGATGCAATATCTAACAGACAGGTATAGATCTAAACTTGTTAATTGTTCATAGAACGAAGAAGCCTATATAAGAGAGTTTTTTGTAATCCACACGTTCAAGGTGGCTCAGGTAAGAGAGGCCCAAAAGTAGCTACAAAAAAGCGCTCTGGCTGTTGAGAATATTACCATCGGTCAGTCTCTAAAGCCATTCATTCATATGCTCAAATAACTGGATCAAGCTCACGGTAGGCATTGAGCCTATCATGAACACGGCAATTTCAGTTTCTTGTTGAAGGTCATCATCGCTCGAAATGGCCCACACAGTAGGAATTGGCAAGGCGCCACAACTACAATTGAGCTCATCAAAGAACTAAAAGTTTAAATCTGTGGATTGCCACAAAGTGTTTTATTATTATTAAAAATGGTACTTCCGTGACAAATAGTGTCTTGCATACGTTGTGACATTAGAGATATCTCAGCAAAAATATTTCTTTTGGCATTATGGTCACTACGAGGGTCGAACTCGCGACCTTGGCGTTATTAGCACCACGCTCTAACCAACTGAGCTAAGCGACCGACAAATTGAATATGTAATCAGAACTCATATACGACGTAAATCATCAAGGCTCAAAGGCAGAAATTTAAGATAGGTATTAGTAGCACACGGCCTAGCATACTCTCCCTATCCCTCGACATATGCTTGCCATCCAGATATTGATTTTATATGGGAGTTGAAAATATTGGTGTATTTTTAGGAATATAATAGAAATAGTCAGACTTGGAACTTCACTTTTTTGTATTCAACTAATTTTACAAAAATGGAGCTTTTCCCACGGCCATTAATTTTGATTCTTGCATAAATAGACTTGAACTTTTCACATTACTTAGCATGAAGCGTAGTATGAAGCGACCCTGTGCTCATATATATGATATTAAAAAGACTGCTGGGGACCTCATGCCATCAGATTTTCACGAGAATTGTGATTGGGGGCGTGACAGCACATTACAGCCTCTTCTTGATCCGATACGAGCTGGCCGGCGGCATACTTCAAATTTACAGTTAGCCTAGACGGGGCGTATCTTATCGACGGTTGAGGAAACATCTCAGCGACAATTACACGCGTGCTCAGTATGCCATAGACAGGGCCACAGCAGAAGGAGCCATAGCTGCCCTTTGAAGATACAATCTATTACCTCCCAAAGTAAGA
This sequence comes from Erysiphe pisi, assembly GCA_000208805.1. Classification (NCBI taxonomy): domain Eukaryota; kingdom Fungi; phylum Ascomycota; class Leotiomycetes; order Helotiales; family Erysiphaceae; genus Erysiphe; species Erysiphe pisi. Next base: position 14,990 of record CACM01002129.1, read on the forward strand.
TGTAGAGGCAGGCTGGAAATCTAAAAGAGGTTGTAGGGCTTTTTAAAAGATGATTTCTTTGTAAATGTAAATGTAATATAATTTTCACGAGTGGCAGATTAATTATCTTAGTGCATTTTTCATTGAAAATTGCAAACAAGCCACACATAATACTAGCGTCTGAATCTAGCCTTCTAGATCCTTTTGGAGGGATTAGATATTCCTGGATGAAGTAAGGGATTCGAATTTTTCCGAAAATTCAGATGGATTGAGGAAATTATTTTTCCAACTATCAGCTATTCACTGCATAGCTTTCAATTGATAAACCTAATATTGTTGTGATACTCCTTTATCACTGTGTAAAACTGAATGTTGAACTT